>JAJIBD010000357.1:0-96105 GCA_021461705.1 Cryptotis parvus
TCTCTCTCTCTCTCTCTCTCTCTCTCTCTCTCTCTCTCTCTCTCTCTCTCTCTCTCTCGTCAAGTAGGGATCATGGAGCCACTACCTTACCCAACCACTGTGCTCCTGGGGAGACGGGAGAACTCTCCTAGAGTCCTTTGTTCCTCTCCTTCATCCCATTTTATGTTATGGGCCGTTTGTCTGTGCTGGGTACTGGAAGGCAGGTCTAGGCCTCCCTAGTTTATTCTAGAAGCCTGGCACAGGGCCTTGTGCTGCAGAGAGATAGAAATGGTGAAGAACACAGTCTGACCCAATGGATGCTCTTCCCAAAAGGTGATATTCTGCGGGAAAGTTCAACTTTAGCTCACGGGCAAGAGTTCCTGTGAAAGCAGTTGGCTGCCGGGAATTGAGGGTACCTTGGATCGGTACCTGGGATCAGAATATCTGGATTCAGAGTACCTGGGATCATAATACCTGTGGAATCAGAGTACCTGGGAGTCACAGTACCTGGGGCCAGTACCTGAGATCAGAATACCTGGGATCAGAGTACCTAGGATCACAGCACTTGGGAGCCAGAGTAGCTGGAATCAGAGTACCTGGGAGTCAGAGTACCTGGGATTAGAGTCCCTGGGATCGGAGTACTTGGCACTCTATGCCATTTGCTAGGCTCTGTCCTTGTGTTCTGAGCTGCTGGCTCAGGCCAAGCTCCCTGAGGGTGTCACTAGCCCAGTTCCAATCGGAGGCTTGGGGATGCCAGTGGGGGGTGGGGTTATCTATCACCGAGGACTTTTCACTTCCGTAGAGGCAGGGTACGAACTGAGTCATCAACGGACCCTTCAGAGGCAGAGTTGCCTGATTTTTTTTAAAAAAATTTTATTATAACATTGTGAAATAGACGCTTTACAAAGCTGTTCATGATTGGGTTTCAGTCACAATGTTGCAGCACCCATCCCTCCACCAATACATTTCCCACCACCAATGTCCCCAAATTCCCTCCCCTCCCTAGCCTGCCTCTATAGCAGGCATTCCTCCTCCTCCTCCTCCTCCTCCTCCTCCTCTTCTTCCTCCTCTCTCTTCTTCTTCTTCTTTCTTCCTCTCTCCTCCTCTTCCTCCTCCTCCTCCTCCTCTTCCTCCTCCTCCTCCTCTTTCCTCCTCCACCCCTCCTCTTCCTCCCCTCCTCCTCTTCTTCTTCTTCTTCTTCTTCTTCCTCCTCTCTTCCTCCTCCTCCTCTTCCTCCTTCACCACTTTTTCCTCCCTCCTTCTCCTCTTTCTTCCTTCTCTGTCTCTCTTACCCTCTGTCTCTGTCTCTGTCTCTCTCTCCCCTCAGTCAGAAGGAAAAGGACTGAGATATAGAATGACTGCATTTATGTGGGATATAAATATATACCATTGTTACTAGAACTGAGCATTGAATGTAGGCAAAGGGATATACATGATAACCCCTAAATGTATGTATAGCAAGCCAGTGTGTAAGATGTGGGAGGGTTGCCAGATTTAACGAATAAAATCACCAGACACCAGCTGGCTCATCCTCAACAAACCGGGTTGAGCAGATCCATGCAACACTGGCAGAGAATTTGTGTTATCTAAAGTTTGAATCTAACCAGGTGTTCTACATTCTCTCTGGCCACACTACTCCACGGGCCTGGCAGTGTTGAGACGTGAGCACAGGGAGTTGCTGGGCCTTGAGACTCTGCTTTCTGGTCAGAACCGAAGCTGGAAGTCCTGCTTTCTCCGGGGAAATGTGCGTTTCCTGCGGGGAAGAGGACCAGGGGCTGCCAGGGGTCTGGCTCACCCTCTCTCACTCCACACACCCTGTCACTCATGCGACCTTGGGGAAACCCTGATCTCCGGACCCCAAGCTCCACATCCACAGCTCCCACCAGGGCATGGAGAGGCCCTTGCACCCACAGGGATGCGGCCTTGGGCAGGCTCTGCAGCGGTCGCTGTTGGAACAGTTCACAGCAGTTCCTAACGCCTGCTGACTCTAGGAGTCCAGGACGCTGGGCAGAGGGAGCTGTTCAGCCTGTCTCTTGGTCCAGCTGGACATGCCTGAAGACTGGCCAGGAGCACGGGGCCTTGGAGGCGGGCAGACTGGCCAGCACTCGCATTGAGAGAAGATGGGAGTCACCCCCACTCCTGGAGCAGGTTGGGGTCCCCACTGGCAACCCTACACCTTGTTAGGGAAAAAGACACTTGGTTCTTAGAAGCCCCCTCCCCAGGTCCCCCACCCAGCCCCGCCACTTCCCTGTGCTCCCAGATTCTCCCTTGAAGGGGACGGGCATTGCCCTGTGCTGGGCAAAGGCAGGGAGGGTGCGAGACGGAGGCCAGGAGACCCCGGCACCTTCCTGCTGACTCCAGTGGCTAAGGTGCAGTGTAGACTCCTGCCTCCCCCATGCCCCCGCGCCCCAGCCTCGCAGGCCCCAGTGCGGAGAGAGGGCAGGGTCCCGGAGCATTCCCAGCGGCCTGGCCAGTCGCCTGGAGACCGGCTCCTTTTCCCAGGCCCGGCCCCTTTTATCGGGGAGACAATGTGCGCACACAGTGAGGCCTTGTGTGCCACCAAGCCCCGAGCCCTTTGACTTGAGGGAATTTTTTCAAGTGCTGACCCGCTCCGTGAGGTCTTCCTGCCGGCCAATCCGAGGCCTGGTGCCCGGCTGCTTCCTACCGCCGGGCCGGGGCGAGGGGGTGGCGGGGGGAAACAGTGAGGAGTTGTCTCCCGCCAGCCTGCTAGAGGCTTCACCCCTGAAGCTGCTGCTAGAAAATCTGGGAAATGTCTTAGCCCAGAAGGAGGGGGGGCGGGGCGGGGGTGCTGATGGATGCGGCCCCGCCCGCTTCCTCTCATCCCCTGCTGATGCCCGAGAGGCGGTGGCGCCGCTGCCTTGCTGGAACTCAGTTTCCCAGAAGGCAGACGATGGTGGTGGACTAAGCTCATGGCTCCCAAAGCCAGTTTCCATCTGAATGACGTTCAGATGCCCAGGGCACCCTTAGCGCCTTCTACTACGTGGCGGACCCTGTTGGCAAGGAAAACGATCATCTTTGGCCAGAGCAGCAACGTGTGTGTATGTGTGTGTGTGTGTGTTTATGTATGTGTGCATGCATATATGTGTCCAAGTGTGGGACGTATGTTTGTATGAATATGTGGTGAGTGTTGTGTGTCTGTGCTATGTGTGAGTGCACATATGTCCCTGTTTGTGTATGTGGAGTGTATCAGTATGTGTATATGTGTCAGGATGTGTGTCTGTGTGTCTGTGTGTGTCAGGATGTTTGTGTCTGTATGTTTGCGTGTGATGTGTGTCAGGATGTGTGTCAGTGTGTGGAGTGGTTAGGGATGTGTGTATGTGTCTGTGCATCTGTCTATGTGTCAGGATGTATGTGTCTGTGTGGAGTGTGTCAGGATGTGTGTCTGTGTGTGTCAGGATGTGTGTCTGTGTGTGTCAGGATGTGTGTCTGTGTGTCAGGATATGTGTCTGTGTGTGAGGTGTGTCAGGATGTGTGTCTGTGTGTGAGTGTGTCAGGATGTGTGTATGCGTCTGAGTGTCAGGATGTGTGTCTGTGTGTGTGTCAGGATGTGTGTGTCTGTGTGTGTCAGGATGTGTGTCTGTGTGAGTGTGTCAGGATGTGTGTCTGTGTGTGAGTGTGTCAGGATGTGTGTATGTGTCTGAGTGTGTCAGGATGTGTGTCTGTGTGTGTGTCAGGATGTGTCTGTGTGTGTCAGTATGTGTGTCTGTGTGGAGTGTGTCAGGATGTGTGTCTGTGTGAGTGTGTCAGGATGTGTGTATGTGTCTGTGCATCTGTGAGGTGTGTCAGGATGTATGTGTCTGTGTGTGTTTGTGTATGTGTCAGGATATGTGTATATGTCTGTGTGTTTGTGTGCGAGTGTGTCCGGAATGTGTGTATGTTGCATCGGTCAGTCTCTGCAGAACTCTTCTGTTTCTTTCCCTCCTTGTGCCCCCTGCTAACCCTTCACACTCCTGGGGGCGGGGGTAGGGAACTGACCTGCTTGGTTTCACCCCTTGTCCTGGGGACCTCAGGTCAGTCTCATCAGAACTGTTGGAGAAGAGAGAGCGGTACAGCGGATAGCACACTCACCTTGTATGCGGCTGACCAAGAGTCATCGTCAGCACCCGTATGGCGCTCTGAGCACCTTCAGGACTGACCCCTAATCACAGAGCCAGGAATAAGCCCTGAGCCCAGCCAGATGTGGCCCTACTTTCCACCTGCTCCCTCAAAAAACGAGACTATTGAGACTATTGACTATGGAGGTGCCATCACTGGAAGCCAGGAGGGGTGTGGCCCTTGAGACCCCCTGCTCCCCAGGTTGGCAAGTCCCTGGAGGAGAGCTCTGCAAATGCAGCCCTTTGTAATGACTGCGTTCCACTAAGAGCTGGAGACTTCATAGGTGCCATATGCGCTAAAGAAAGCCAATAAATAAGTTGGCTTTGGGAGTTTCATTCAGCAAACTCCCAGAAAGGTGAGTCTCCCCAAAGGTCAAGGGTGCTTGTCTGGCCAGCCAGGAAGTTCCTTTTTGCTGCAGGCGACTTGTTCAAATGGAAATTATAGTAATAGTGAAAATAGTGAGAATTATAGTCTCTCTCCTTAGGCTCTCCGCCCTTTCTGCCCTGCACCCCCCCCCCCACGTCTGCCCCCCAGGAAACCTGAGTTTTGTTGTTAGTGTCCACTAATTTAACTTTATTTTGCTGGACCCATTCATCGACTTTATTTCCTTATGATCACCCAATTGTTACCTTTTGCTTCCGAACTTCTCTTGCTGTGTCTAATTCCCTCCTGTTCCTTCTGCTTTGCATCATATGGCAGCGCCTCTGGTTCTGAGCCCAGTATATGCCACTGTATTTATCTCCCATATCTGGTGCTATTACTGTGTTTGTGGGTGTTTATTCTTGGGGTTGGGGCTCAGGTGGCCAGGGTCCTCCTTGGTGATTTTTGGTCAACCATTCTTGGGATGCAGCACCAGGTCCTAGGGGTGTATGTGAAGCTTTTCCATCTTGATCCATGCATCTGGTACATGGCTTGTTTCCACCTTATAGCTTATTGCTGACAGCGCTGGAGTGACTATTGAGGGGGAATCTAATTTTTCAAGTTCACAGTTTCATGGTCTTTGAATCGATACCCGAAAGTGGGATTGTGTGGAGCAATGGCCGCTCACCTTTTAGCTTCCTGAGAAAAATTTCTACCTGTTTTCTGAAGTGCTTGCCCCCATTTACATTCTCGCTCCTGACTCTGCCTCCGTCCCTTCTCCATATGACCTGGCCTTCCTTTGAATAGCTCAGCAGTTGAACTTTTGATGGCAGAAACTTTTCTCATCCGGATCTCCTGAGTCACCCTTTGAAGGCATCCCTGAGATGCCCTGCGCTTTTCTTAGCAGATGCTGTCCCTGTGTTGGAGACCACAGTCATCACCTGCTGAGTTCCTGCCCTGGGGGATGGCAGCTGGGCAGATGCCAGCCTTGTTACAGAACTTCCCTTCTTCCTGCCTGTGGAAGCCTGCCTGGGATGTGTTTCCTTGGCGGGGAGGGAGCGAGGCCGTGGATGATGGGCAAGCGAGGGGCTGGTGCTTTGCCCATCTTCCTGGTCCCCCAACTTGGGTTGACAGGAAGGCAGACGTCCAGGTTTCCTGGAGATCTGCTCAGCACTAAGTGCCATCTTCAGATCGGAATGAGCTAAATTAGGGGGTGCCCACGCAGCTGCTCCCAAGAGACAAAGCTGGTTGGTGAGTGAAGGGGCAGGTGGTCGGAAGAGGCACAGGCAGAAGAAATATTTCATGACCGTCAGAGCAGCAGCAGCACGAGCTGGATGATCGATGTCCTGGCCACTTGGTTTCAGCTTCAGCATGACCTTGGGACCCATAAAATTGTGGTGGACATGAGAATTAATGCCGGCTGGAGGCGGCAGGTGCCGTCCATTCAGCGGTTCTGGTGTTGCTATTAGCTTTCAAGGGAAGCTAATGATATGAGTTTTCATGTGAATTTTGTGTTTTTAAAATTAAAAGTAGGGGCCGAGGTGATAGTATAGCAGTTGCCTTGAAAGTCCTGGGTAGTGGCTACCAAACAAACATAATTGAAATATATAATTTAAGTTAAAAAAAAACAAGGTTGTGGACTCTATGAGTTGGCAACAACCAGCTGGCTATCAGCTGACTATCAGCTGGTAATTTCTGATAAAGAAGACAAGAGTAGAGATAAGTAGTCTAGGGCCTCTCGGGGCCTTCTCTTGGCTAGACACTAAATGTCTGATGGCAGGCAGCTGCTCCTTTCAGCGTAGTTCCTGGAGATCAGCAATGCTGAGCACATAGTAGACCCTGGACAGATGGAGAGTTTCCATGAATTAGTAAATGAATACATGAATGACTGGATGGGTTCATCAGTGGATGGATGGATGGATGGATAGGTGGGTGGGTGGGTGGGTGGATGGATGGATGGATCCATGGAGAGGTAGATGGATAGATCCATGGATGAGTGAATGTATGCATGAATTGATGATGATCCATGAATTGATGGATGAATGGATGCATCCATGGATGGGTAGATGATAGATCCATGGATGAGTGAATGGATACATTAATTGATGGATGATCTATGAATGGATAGATCGATCAATGGAATACTTTTGACTTGAAAACTCAGAAGTGGGCTGAGTAGAAGTGATTCAGAAGGTAGGTTGTAGACTTACAGCCCGGGTTCTATCCCCAGCACCCCATATGGTTCCCCAAGCCCTGTTAGGAGTGACCCCTGAGCATATATCCAGGAGTAAGTCCTGATCACCACTGACTGTAGCCCAGAAGCAAAAAGAGAGAGAGAGAGAGAGAGAGAGAGAGAGAAAAGAAGGAAGTTCTGTAGAGAGAGATGGAGACAGGCGGACAGACATGGAGAGGAGAGAGGCAGGGCGCTGACTTCTGGCTGGCCCCACTGACACAGTGTCCCAGAAAGAGTGTAGGAAGAACCCCCCAGGAGCAGCAACTCCCCTTTCCTCCAGTTAGACAGGAGGCTGGTTCTCCATCATAAGCAAGGCACTTCCCTGGGGAGAGGACAGAGCATTTGGCTTCCCCAGGGCCACTGGACGAAGGACATGGTAGCATGAGTGAGGTCCAGGCCCAGGGGCCCAGGGGTTGACCACTTCTTGTACCCTGGGGGCAGGTTCCAGAAACCTTCCAGCCTTAACCTCGAGGAATCTGTATGGCCACTCTCTGGATAGTTCTTCATAGCCCGTTGAGCGGATGGGCACATCGAGGTCTTGTTCCTTCCTGCCTATGGCTCATTTCCATACATTTAGGGACACGGTTAAGGCAAGTCATCACCTTTAAATGTCCCAGTATCTTATATAACTCCTCTTTCTCTCTCTCTCTCTCTCTCTCTCTCTCTCTCTCTCTCTCTCTCACACACACACACACACACACACACACACACCTCATCATCAGGGTACTCCAGCACCTGCCCAACTCTTTTCCTTTGTCTCTGCTTTCACACATCCCCACATTCAGCCGAGCACCCTTGGCCCTGGTCAAAACCAGGTCACCAGAGATCGGATGGGTGCTGATGCATGAGCTGGGCCACCCCCACCAGGGAATACCCTCGGCTCTTTGCCAATGTCAGCTCCCTTTCATGGGCTCGCGAGGGCAATGTCCACTCTGTGCATCTCTCCGTCCCAGTAGGTAGGAAGCCCCCTGCGGTTGGACACTAGGTTGTTTTGATCTTTGTGTCCTTCGAGCCTGCAGACTCTGGCTCACACTTCGGCATCAGCAGACACGTGCCCAGACTCTGGCTCACATTAGGGCATCATCAGAAATGGGCTCAGGATTCCCCAGAGATAAGACACTTCCTCAGGCAGCTCGGCCGCCCTCCCTCCCTGCCCCGCACGCGCTCCCCTGCACTTTCTGTGGACATGCCCCTTCCGGCGCTCATCCTCTGTCCGCCACTGGCCTGTCTCCTGACTTTTCCATGCGTGTATGTGTGTGTGCACCGAAGCAGGGTGGCTCAGTCGCTCCCAGCCTGCCTGGATAGCCAGTTCCTGTGAGGGTTAGTCAGCGGTGATTCGCTAAAGGCATGAATCAAGGGCAGGAATCATGACCCCTCCTCACCCCCAAAGTACCCATCCGTGCGAGAAGCCACAGGAAGGACGTGTGGCCTCCTGCAGCCTGGACTCTGTGGCTCTCCAGTCTCGACCTTCCCAGTCCCTGATCCAGCAGAGGAGCTGGGCACCATCGGAGGGGGCTCCTCTTGCTGTCTCTGCAGCGGACTCCTGGAGCCACAGACAGGCTGCCCCCTGGGAGACCCACTCTGGTCTGGAGTCGGGCGTGGGGCAAGTCAACAGCGGAGCTGGAGCTGCGTCTTGGAACTGCACCTCCGCCCCAGGCTGTGTTTTGCCCCATCCACAGAAGACCTGTGTGGTCCGCCTCTAGCTCCTCACGCTCCATCCGCCACAAATGAGCCACTGCTGATGTATGGCATCGTTCACACAAGAACATCTTCCGGGGCCAGCGGCGTTCCTGGCCTCTCCTCCCACACTGCCCGTCCTGTGGGAGACAGCTGTGATCATCCACACAGCACATTCCTGGGCCCTCCTTCGTGGGCAGAACACAGCTGAGGCTCAGCTACCCAGACGCTGCCTCCCAGAGGAATTCTACGAGAGGCCCACCGCTGGGCAGCCCCTGGGTTTCGTGTGTGTGTGTGTGTGTGTGTGTGCGCACGCCTGTGTGTGTCTGTGTGTGTCTGTATGTGTGCACGCGAGTTCTCCCTGCATCCTGCCCCGGCCACATCCATGAAGGAAGCGGGTCCCTGCGCCTCCTCGTAAATCTCTCACGTACCACATCCCGCCTCCCCCAGCGAAGGATTTCCCTCCCGGGCTGCGCTGGTTTTATAATATTCTCCTTCCTGGTGCCTCTGATGTGGCAGTAAAATATGAGACCACCCACAGAGGTGGAAGCTTTGTGGAATCAAGTGGGGGCCCCACCCCCTTTCCCAGGGCCGAGGACTTGACTGATGGCTATGATATTCAAGAAGCCTGTTATGAGAGTAAACATGTCAGGGCATTAGGAAGGGGTTGCGGGGCAGCCCTGGGCACAGCCCTCCAGCTTCGTCTGAGGTCAAACACCCAACAATTGCAGAGGCAGGCCCCAGCCCCCAACGCATCGGAGAATTCCAGACCATCCCTGCCCTTCCCGCTGCCAGACAGAAGCGTTCAGAGGCAGCTCCAGCCTGAATGAGCCCCCGGCAAGGAGGCAGCAGTCTGTGTGGCCCGTCAAGAGCCAGAAATCTGACTGCTGGCCAGGGAGGGCCGTGGACCGCATGACCCACAGCCTCAGCCTGCCCGGCCCCCACCGTCGACATTCCCGAGACGGGCAGCGCGTGCATTTCTCTCGGGCAGGTGAGGCCGCGGGTGCCGCAGAGCTGCCGGGGTGGCATTGAAGGCAAAGAGCGCTCTGGGTTCTGGGTTAGAACCCAGGCAAGGGTTACTGGACATGCAGGTTGGACGCCGGACAAAGGCGCCCACGTCTTAATCAGCGTGGACGAGCGTTGCGTTACTGCGGGGTGCCGGTAGGTGGCAGTGAAGCATCTCCCTGCGGCCTGGGCCTCTTCCCCCGAAGACAGGTCCACAAACACTTGGGCTTGTGCGCGTGTGTCTGTGTCTGTGTGTGTCTCTGTGTCTGTGTGTGTCTGTGTGTGTGTGTGTGTGTGTGTATCAGCACGGTTGTGGCCTCTCAGTAGCTCACAGACTAGGTGAGTGGAGGTGTTAGGGGCAGACACAGTGTGATGTCAGCATAAGGCACTATTAGAGTTTGAAGCGCTGTGGAACCCAGAGAGGGTTGGGGGGGCGTTGGGGGAAGAGCCTCATGCAATCCCCTGGGCGAGATCATTCAGGGGAACTGAGCAAAGCTGGCGAGGGTCTGGGGACAAGATACAGAGACAGAGCCGGTCCCGAGCGGCAGCACTTCAGGGAGCATGCGCCAAGGCTCAGAGTCCCATGTGGGTGGTTCACATTCAGGGAAACAGCATGGTGGGTGGAACACTGAGGAGAAATGAGCCACTTGTTCCTCAGAGTCCAGATCCTAAAGGACCCGGAGGGTCTGGGCTGAATCCCTCAGACCTTCAAGTTCGAATCAAACTCACAGAGAAGATTTCATGTGAGGATTCCGTGGGCTTGGCCTTCCTGCCCCTGCCTGAGCCCCCTCTCAGAGTGCCAGGCAGGCCTCAGACCCCCCATGACCTCAGATATTGCTGTCCATGGCCATTTACCGCCCAGATGGGGCACAGAAAGGACATACTGTCATTCTGCCCGTATGTCCTCCTCGAGGGCCCGCTGATGCCTTGTGGATGAGGGAGAGCCTGGCCGCGTGGCACCCACAGGCTGAGGAAACAATAGTTATTTGCTGTTGCTTCTGACCCGGCCCCGCCTGTCCACGCTTTGGAACTGACCTCTTGTCAGGCGCTGTTCTAACTCTTTCTCGCCTCTGGACTCATTGTATTCTCATAATCACCCCTGCGAGGTAGCTGCTGTGAACCCAACTGTGCAAGCGTGGATGCAGACATGGGGGAGTGGAGTGTCCATGGCCAGACACCCTGGGAGCGCCAGGATCACACCCAGGAGGCATAGTCCATTATCCGCGGGAGCCCCCGCCCTGCTAATGCATTGGACATTGGGCTGGTCACCACAGCCCAGGCCGAGATGCTATGACTGTGTAACAGGTCCAGAGAATGAGACCTTGGGGGTCAGCGCCTGGTCTCACCCGCGCTGGTGAGTGGCACTGCTCAGATTATGCCCTGCCAGAGCAGGCATGCTCACGGTGCCACAGTACTTACCTGTGAGCTGCCTGGCCTACCTTGAACCTTTTTATTTTCTGAAGTATAAGCTAGAGAGAGCTCTGCTCAGCATCCTGTTCTGGCCCTTTCAAACTCTCCATCCTGACAGGCTCTGCACCAGAGCCTATATAATCCACACCGTTAGACCAGACCTGGAGGACCCAGAACATTTGTAGCCCGTGTCCACGGCACCAGGACCCCGCTCAGCCTCCTAAAACTGTGTCCAGCTGGGGCTGTAGGCAAGCAGTGAAGCTTAAACATGTAGGCTGGGCCATGCGGGAGTCTTCAGAAGACCGAGGAGTGCAGAGCTGAGAGGGTGAGAGAGAACTAAGAAAACCAAGGGTGAGCACCTCCTGCCCCTCTGTGATCGGGTAAAACCCCCCAAATCCTAAAAAGTCTAATGCTAACCTGGGCTGTTTGTTATCACATTCTGTTTGTTGAGGAAGAAAGATTTAACTTAAGTGTTCAAGTTCAGTGTTGACTCTCTCTGTCAGTTTTAAGTAGTACACATATGCTACATAGGCCTGGGTTTGTCCTTTGCCCCCTGATCCTACCAGTGTTCGTAATGGTGCTGCCACTGCCATTCGCATGACGATAAGACAATACTGTACTGGTGTAGCCCAAAGATTGCTGCTTGCTACCTAGAAGGACTTGTGAAACACTCACAAACCGGTAGGTTTCTGTTGTGGGTTCAGAGTGTGCAGGGATTAAGGCTCTTGCCTTGCATGAAGCCAACCCCAGTCCCATGCCTGTGTCACATAGAACCCCCTGAGCACTGCTGGAAAGAGTCCCTCAAAAAATGAGAGACTCCTTTTGCATGAGACTGGCTGTACACACAGTTTATCAAAGATTATCCCTGGGGAGGGGAGGAGCTTAGATCTTGCTCTCAGATTACACCACCAACTCCTATTGCTCTAGCTTCCTGCCCAGAAGCATCTCTGCCTCCCAACAAGGGAGGAAAGGTGGAACAATATTATATTCTTCTGTCAGTCTGTGTTTGGGCAGTCTGGGTAAGGGGTGTCTGCAGACAGCAGCTCAGTGTAAAGGAGATTCGAGATGCAGAGACTGAGCTTGGAGGGCCAGAGCAATAGCACAGTGGGTAGGGCACTAGCCTAGCATGGCATTGACCCGAGTTCAGTCCCTGGCACCACACATGATTCCCTGAGTACTGCCAGGAGTGATCTCTGATGTAGATCCTGGAGTAAGCCCTGTGCTCAGCCAGGTTTGCCCGTCTCCGTTCCCCCAAAAAATCAAAACAGACCAAAGCTTGGTTAGAGACTTTATCCAGTGGCCCCTTTCAGCAGTGAACGATTGGAAAGAAAACAGGTAACATTCATGTTCCAGGGGAAATGATAGAAATGCCCTTGGGAAAATGGATCTAGGGGAGCAAAGCCTCATGCCCCAGCAAAAGTTTATGAAAATGCCCAATGTGCATAGTGTTCAGCAAACAGAAATGACTCACAAGTACAAGTTGTACCATACCAGTAACCATACCAGTACCATACCAGTAACAGAAGAGTGTAGACTTTGATTACTTGTGCGTTGTGAAAGAATATTTACACTTAGGAGCACTAAGCCCTGCGGATATATCCCAGGGGACCACACAGTAATGGGGGTGGCCCCTAGTAAGCTACGCACTGCTGGGCCTGAGCAATGCCCCCATTGCTGGGCTCAAGCATTGAGCCTCCTGGGGCAGTTGGCAAGTATGGACAGAAGTATCCTCCCACTATGAGTATGGACATTAGTGCCCGCCCAGCCCCTCTGAACTCTGCGTGGTGCCATTTGATAAATGACAAATGGACCCCACGCACAAAACATAATCCTAGGCTCACCCCAGGCTTTTACAGGACTGAGTCAAATCACAGATGTGGGATTAGAGCAACTTTTAATGGAAAGTATTTCATCTCTCTGGGTTTCAGTTTCTTAGTCTATGGGATGGGAATATTAGTGCTTCCCCCTTGGGGTAGAGTATCCCATAGCATCTAGACCAAGCCCAAAGCGGTCTCTAGCTCAGATGTACTCAGTAAGTAGCTACTGTTTGGGGGTTTGTTCCACTCATCTACCTTTTTGCTTATTTGTTCATTTAGAAAATCTTTTTTTAAAAAAAAAAAAACATTTTATTATGGCCACCGTGAGATACACAATTACAACATTGTTCATGTTTGGAATTTTCGGTCACATAGTGTTCCAGCACCCCGCCTCCACCAGTGCCCATTTCCCCACCACCAATGTCCCCAGTTCCCTCCCCCCTCCCATAGCCTAAATGGCAGGTTCTTTATCTCTTTTCTCTCTCCCTCTCTCTCTTTTCCTTCTCTTACACATTGTGGGTTGCACTACATACACTTAGAGGCCATCGTGTGCATTTTTTGGTTGCAGCCATCTTGACCTAGGATTCTAAACCTACATGTGGCTGGGGTCCAGCAAGGAACCCAAAGTCCGCGGGGTTTTCCTATTACTAAATTGTATACCAGAACTTGTGAGAGTAAAGCCTTTTGAAACTTTGCTGAATTCTCGCATCTTTCTTTTTTTATTTATTTTTTTAAGTATTTTATTATACCACCGTGAGATATACAAATAAAAAAGATATACAATTAAAAGTTCATATTTGGGTTTTGGTCATACAGTGTTCTAGCACCCGTCCCTCCACCAGTGCCCATCTCCCACCACCAACGTCCCCGGTTCCCTCCCCCTTCCCGAGCCCCCTCCGTGGCAGATTCTTTATTTCTTTCCCTTTCTCTCTCTTTCTCTTTTCCTTCCCTTCCAGACTATGGATTACAGAACATACATTAAGAGGTTGTCATGTGTATCCTTTTGCCTCTATTTAATGCTCAGTTCTAGGTTGGCATTAGTACCCTCGACAATTATTAGCATACTGTATTGAGGGGCTGGAGAGATATTAAAGGAGGTAAGGCCTTAAGTAGCTGCCACTCTGGTTCCACCTCAACAATATGGTCCCTTCGACTCTTCCAGGGGTTGCTTCTGGGCACAGATCCAGGAATAGCCTCTGAGTACCACTGGGCGTGGCCCAATCCCCCAATAAAAACAGTTCCCACTTAAACAGTACTTGAGATCCTGCATGTGTTAAATACTCTGGTAAGTGTTTGGAACAGAGGAGTAAGATAGGTTGAATGATGAGTGAGAGGGGGACCATATGGGGAGCCAGAACTGAATGTGGGTGGGCCTCAGGCAAGGCAGGGACTTACCCACTGCACTATCACTGCAGCCCTGAGGTGGTCAATGACTTCATCCCAAGAAGCATTCAAAGAGTGGAGGCTGCCCAATACCTAGACAAGGAGAGAATCAGGATTCGAGACCATGGGCTCCCACGCTATGCATTTCAACCACGATGTGTAGTTTAGTAGGACACAGGCTTAGGATGTAGTTATTGATGACACAGATGTAGTAAGTGCTGTGACCGAAGCACCGAGGAGCACCGAGGGAGACTCGGAGAAGAAGAGGGACACTTCATTCGAATGCGGGTGCATACATATAGCGTGGGAGAGAAATGAGAGTTTGAAGGTAAAGTCAGGAGAAAGGGAAATAAGATACAACACGATGTTTGTTCTTGCCTTGGGTGAAACAGATGAGGGTGGGGGGGAGAGCGCCGTGGGCTGAGCACATGCCTTGCATGTGAGAGGCCTGGAGACTGGCCTGGAGACCGCTGCCCAGTCCCCATAGATAACTCAGAGCAAACACCGAGCACCGAGCCAGGTGTTTCTCTGCCCCTTTGCTGATATTTGTGGAAGATAGAAATAAGGATCCGGAAGGAAGGATGACCAGAGCATAGAGGGGTGGATGGAAGGCTGAGAGATAAATAGATGGACTGGTGGATGGGTGGAGCAATTAATGGATGGATGGTGCTTGTATAAGTGTATGAATGAGTGAGTAGAGTGGATGGATGGGTAGAAGGGTGGAACAGTGGATGGATAAGTGGATGGGTGGGGACGGACAGAAGGGGCGTATGAGATTTGTTCATTGAATAGACGAATAGGAGATAAGCAGATGGGAAGAACAGTTTAGTAAGTCCTTGCTGTAGGATATAAGGTGTAATTCAATAAAAACAATTCTATTATATCACTATAATCTTATTTCATCTTTAAAGTCACTCTAAGAAATAGATCAGGCGGGTGTTAACATCTTCCTTTTGCAGAGAATACAAGACACAGGGCAGGAAGTAACCTGGAAGGTCCGGCTGCCGTGACTCTTCCTCTGCTGCAACCCCTTTTCTCCTCTTCCGTACCATATGGATGAAGAATGAGACAATGGCGGTCAGGTGGGAGGCAGGGCAGAAAGTCCGGAATGTGTCTGGGATGGGCCCGTGGGAGGAGGGAGAAGAGCGAGTCTGCGTCCTTGCTCACTTGTTTCCTCCTTCCTTCACAGGGCCAAGTATTTCCACGGGAAGAAAGTGAATGGCGAGATTGAGATTCGGGTGGAGCAGGTGAGTGGCTGAGTCTTCAGCACTGTCGCCCTCCTCCAGCTGCTGCCATTAGCAGAAAGCCTTGGTTCCCGTCATGTGTGACACTAATGAGCCGAGGCTACAAAGCAAACTCTTGGCTTACACCTGGAGCCTTGTTGGATTCCAGAGTTCTCTGCCCCGGTGGTTTTCAATGTGTTTGTTTTAGCAGCAAGTAGGTTTCCTTTCAAGGAACTGTCGAGTGGGCGCCTGGCTGGTGAAACTCAGACAAGTTGCGCTCCTTGAATGGCCGTGAGCATGCAGAGTGCAGGGGGCTGCTTCCCCGTCTTCCAAAGCCTCCGAGGCCTCTCCATGGGACCTCCAGGCTGGGGACATAGGGGGAAGCCAATGCCCTCAAATCCTGATTCCCTCCTTGTCTAGGTATTGGGCAGTTGGGAACCTCTTAGCCTCCAACTCCTTGGATGCTTCTTGGGATGAAGTCATTGACCACCTCAGGCTGCAGCGATAGTGCAGTGGGTAGGCGTCTGCCTTTGCCTGAGGCCCACCCACGTTCAATCTCTGGCTTCCCATATGATCCCCAGAGCCCCACCCAGAGTGATCCCTGAGTGCAGAGCCAGGAGAAAGCCCTGAGCACAGCCAGGTGTAACACAAAAACAAAAACAAAACACAACACAAACAACCAAAAAACTCTCAAAGTAGATTCAAGTTGTCCGCCCAACTCTCGCTATTACCATAACTGCCAGCACCCAGACCCCTCATTTTGTAGGGCAAAAACCCAACTTGCTCCATTCTCCCAGCGTGCCGTGGCAGAATAAGCCCTGGCACTGGTGGCCACCTCTTGCAGGACTGGCCCTGTACTTCCGGGAGACTCTTGTTAGGAGCCACTCAGTGCTAAGAGTGGCGCTCAGTCTCAGGAGAGTGTCCAAGATGGGCTCTGGAGTGAGAGTGTATATGTGGATCCCACCCCGCCTCCTCCCTGTGTGATTCTGGTCAGCAGGATCTGACCTGGGCTTTACTCTCTAGCTCAGTTTCCTCAACTGTACAAGGCATGATGTCTGCTTTTTTGGGGTGGTTGTGAGGTACAAATGAATGAGCCCATGGCCCCAGGTAATTATCATTTGTTGTGTATTTGATATGCCAAATACCAGTAACAATTATAGACCTCATTCTCATGACCTGATGGAATGGTTTGAGGCTCTTTATGTTCTGGGAGCGAGCAGATGCCCCTGGGCTTGTGACAGGACGTTTGGGGATGTTACTGGTGCCCGCTCGAGCAAATCAATGGACAATGGGAAATCAAGTGATCAAGTGTGATCCAAGGCAGATGCTTCATGAGATATGCCAGGTCCCTGCGTTAGTGATCTCTGAAAGAGCTGAGGCTGTGACTTTCAGTGTCTCTGCCCTCCCAGGGCTGTGTAGGGGGAGCAGAGGGCCCTCAGAGCACCCCTTGACATGGCCCGCAAACACCCACAGCTTAAGTTTCAGTTCCGTTCTCCCGTGAGCCCCACCACATCCTCAGGATTTCCTTCCCAGCCAAGAGCAGGTGGTTTTTATTTACTTAGCAAATATTTGTCAGGCCTCGCCAGTGCTAGTTAGCAAAGAGGTGGGCACCAGGGCTGGAGAAGTGGCGGCTCCGTGCCCAAAAAGCTCAGCGTCCAGAATGGTCAAGGGAGAGTGGGGAGAAACATCTCAGCAGCCCCCTTAGAGGGAAGAGTTGGAGCTTAGCAGGGAGGCAATAGCTCACTGAGGGAATCAGAAGTGACTTAGAGGACGGGGTGGGGAGTGTGTGAAGTGGACCCTGAAGGAGGGGTGGGTTTTGACGGAGAGGGTCTCTGGGAGAGTTTCTGAGAGGGAAGTAGATGAGCGGGTGTGAGGAAACTGGAAGTACAGAAAGTGCAATGGGATGTCCAGTTTGGTTGACAGTGAACAGACACATCTCCCTGCCGTCCCCTGCCTCCGACCTTCAGAGATCGCTCATTGGGGACAGCCACCTTCCATCCAGGCCTAAACCTGTGTGTCACCGGAAGTCCCACCTTCCCTCCATCTGCTTCCAGATGCGGTCACTGCCCCACCCCAGCTCCTGCCACCCTTTCTGTCCACCCCCTTACTTCCATGTAGGGCTGGAGTCACCTCAGTTCTCAGCCTGTCCTGCTCTTCCCCAGCCTCGCGAATGTCACCTATCCGCCTTCCTTCCCTTTGCTCTTCCATAGTCAGGAGTCAGACGAGCTTAGGTAACGCGCGAACTTTATATCCCTCCTCACAGACCCCTTCCAAACCAGCTGCCCTGAGCTAAGTCAGGTGACCTGGCTCTTCCCTTCAGAGCCACACACTTCTTCTTCCCAGCCTCATCTGGGTCCCCCGCAGTTTCCCTGGAGAATCACTCGCCTGTGGCTGGGACGTGGCCGTCTGATTCTCACTCTTTTGAGAGGCACGGGGCCTGGTGCATCCTCGAACGGAAGCAAATATTTCCCGAATGAATAACTGATAGATTCCAGAGATTCCAGGATGTGTGTCAGGTTCCAAAGGAGATAAATCACCGCTCCTTAATCGCCTCTCAAAAATCTGTGTTTTCCATAAACCATCTGCTAAATGCTCAGCTGCCAGCCTCACTCGCTCAGCCTCTTCCTTTTGTGAACCCCAAGAGGCTGAAATATTTTAAGTTCACCCTTTACCTCGGTGCTACCCTGGTCCAACTTAATGGCCAAAAAAGTTTGATCAGGAGTTTTAAAGGGCATTGACCTAAAAATAACTTCCTCGGGGCTCTCGGGAGCCAGAGCCAGGTCTCAAGGGCTCCCTGCTGCATTGGGAAACATCGGTCAGTCACCCTGATTTCTCGCCACCCCTCTCCACGGTGCCCCTGTCTAGGGGACAATTGACAGGTCATTTGGGTGTTTCTCCCTGGAGCCCTCACCTTTATAAACTCAGCTGCTACATCATTCGCCATTTCCTGTGGGGATCAATGGGTGGATTTGGGGAGCAGTCCCTTGGAATCTCTGAAGAAGTCTGTGCTGCTTGGGCAGGGTCTTTGGCGTGGAAGCCACTGTTTAGTCTGAGCCGGCCTCCCATTTTGGAAGTCTGGCTCCCAACTGAGGGCCAAGTGAATCAGGTAATTCCACTGTCTGGCTTTTGCTGGATAGAGTGAATGAGTTCGTTTTGGTTGGCTAGAGGAAGATTTGCCCTTTTCCTCTGTCCTCTTCTCTCTGTCCAAAATCTGTTTGTCTCAGCTCTTAAAGAGCCAGGAATCCAAGAAGAGAGAGAGAGAGAGAGAGAGAGAGAGAGAGAGAGAGAGAGAGTGTGAGTATGTGTATATGTGTAAGAAAGTGTGTGTGGACTTGTGTGAATGAGTGTATGGAAAAGTGTGAGAGAGTGTGGGGGAGTATATGTGTGTCTGTAAGAAAGGGTGTGTATAGGAGACTAGTGTGAGAGAGTGTAAGTAAAAAGTGTGAGAAAGAGTGTGGGGGAAGTGTATGTGTGTGGGGGTGAGTATATGTCAAAGAGGTATGTGTGTGAGAAAGTGTGAGTATATAGAAACAGTGAGTGTGAGAGAAAGTGTGAGAAAGTATGCATGTGAGAGTGTGTGGGGGGGTGTATATAAGAGGAGAGAATTGTATGTATTAAAGTGTGCGAGTGTGAGAGACAATGTGTGTGAGACGGTACGTGGGAGTGCGCAAGTAGGTATGCCTGTGAAGGTGTGAGTGTGTAAGAGACATGATATGTGAGAGAAATAATGTGAGCTGAGACAGTGTTTGAGAAAGAGTGTATCTGAAAGATTGTGTGTGACTGTGTGAGGGACTGTGTGTGGGAAGTATGTGGGGGAATACGTTCTGATGCCTTCCATTACCTAGCATCACTCCTGCGCTGTGTGGGTCATTGGCTTTCAGGAGAGTCCTATAAGGCCTGTGAGGTGCTGACTAGGGTGGTGGCACACCAGGCTTTTCTCTGTCTATATTTGAAGTAAAGGGTCTTTCCCTCTAGTCAGACTAATTCCCCCTCACTTGATCACTTGATCACTTGACATCCAGTTATTCTTCGATTTGCTGGAGTGGGCGCCAGTAACATTTCCATTTGACCCTGTTGCGTGCCAGTGTAGCCCAATGGCATCTGCTTGCTTCAGGAATACGAAGAGCCTCAGGGCCTTGACGAAGAATTCTGACCATCTTGTGGCCCCTCAGTGAGCTTAAACAGTGAGGTTGGTGAATGAACACATATCAGTCCAACTCCCAGTTCTGAGAGACCAGAGAACTAAGGCTTGATAGGACAGAGCCTTGGACTCATTGTGCTCTCATATAAAGGCACTGAAATACCTGTGGCCAGTCTCTCCTGGTGCTAATGAAGATGCCAAGGCCTAAGGAACAGGACGTCCTTGCTGGAGGGAAAGAGAAGATGCGGATCCTGACGTTGAAGCCACAAAGGACACTGGACAAGCCCAAGGCGCCCACAGAGACGTGGAGTATCTTGACTCCAGTCCTTGTGAGAGTGGAGTGGGGGGAAGTG
This sequence comes from Cryptotis parvus, assembly GCA_021461705.1. Lineage (NCBI taxonomy): Eukaryota > Metazoa > Chordata > Mammalia > Eulipotyphla > Soricidae > Cryptotis > Cryptotis parvus. Next base: position 19,698 of record JAJIBD010000357.1, read on the forward strand.
GGGACTCATCGCTCGGGAAGCAAGTGCAGGTGGGTCCCAGGGAAGACTCATCTGGAATCCTGTTCGTCTTCTTTCCTTTCTGTACTTCCGCAGTGTAGACGTCCTCTGGAAGCTGAGATGGAATTTTCCCCTTCAGATATTTGAAGCACTCAAGATCTTCCTGTGTGTTTATTTCTCATGCCCACTCAGGCTTTCTTCCAGATTTTCCCCCTGGGGCTATCTTTCCTAAAAAGGACCTTTTCTCCAGATTTGGCCCGTAAATGCCATCGGATACTTCAAGAAACAATTGCCTTTGAGATGGAGTAATAGAGGTTGGATGTTGGCTCAGTGTTTGGAAGGTGACAGGATGAATATTACCTATTTCATAGTGTAGGAATGACTCAAGACAAAGTACACCTTGAAAGGAACTCATTGACGGCTGGTCAGAAAGCCTTGTCTTGGATTTTGCATATACTTCTCTTCCTTAGCAGTTGCTTGCCAAAGTTATTCCCGGTGACTTGAAAGTGAGCAGGAGAGAGAGAGTGTGTTCTGGATTAAATCCTAAGACTCACTGAGTGGGGATGCAATATAGTCACCTGCAAAAAGTCAGCTGAAAAGGACCAGAGTGGAAGAGACTTTGCCGTGAGTGCAGAGCCAGGTCCACGCCAGGAGCTAGGCTGGGTCTGGCCCAAGCAATATCAAGCAAAAGAAGAGGCAGGTGCTGGGTTTTTAACCTGACACTGTGGCCCCTGGACATCCCTTTCATTCATGGCACTGCCTGGGCTGTAGATGTCAAGAACAAGGCCCCGCACCATCGGCTAAATTAGTTCCCATGGAGAAAACCACAGTTGTTTGAGGTTCTCTCCCTAACTGCATTTGACACATGGAGAAACCGAGACTGGAAAGGTGGAACAAGCCTTTAAAACACGTGAAGGAGGGAGGACTAGAATCTGGCTTTGCCAGCTCATGTGCGGATTGTTGTCCTGTGCCTGGGGGCTGAGTTCAGGCTGTTGGCGGTCCCTGCAAGGAGGGGGATGCGTGTGTGGACCCCAGGAACTGAGGCAGGGCAGGCAGGAAGTCCCCATGCTGGAAATGCAGCCACAGAAGCGGCATCATTCATTTGGGAGCATTTCACAGGCAGTGCAGCCAACAGGATATAATAGCACGCATTGGGGCCTCCTTTATCTATTTCTGGTTAAAAAAAAAGTGATTTATTCCAATGGTCAAGAATTTCAACTTGATCACTGGAGAGAAATACAGAAAATCCACCTCCAGTCCTGGCCCCACAGTTGAGTTCCCTTTTTGGTAGTGACCCTCTCTACCGGCTCCTTGGGCCACTGTCCAGAGAGATCCACGTCTCACATGGGTAAATGTTTATTTCCATTTCTTTGGCATAAATGGTCATCAGACACCAAAAATAAACAGAAAAAATCAGCAGTGTATTGGCAGATAATTTAGCAAGGAGGGGCTTATGAAAATGGGTCAAGGGTGAGAGGGGAACCAAGTAACACAGATCCCCACTCCCACCCCAGTCGTCCAGCGACTATTATCCCTGTTATTGGACAGGCCAGAATTGCCTCCAGGACCTGCCCCCGCCATGAGCAGCCCCACCAATGGACACTGCAGCAACCGCCGCGCCTCCACGCTACAACTGTCATGGTCATTGGTCAAGCTGCTCTGGTTAGATTGGTAGCCACTTCCTCTCAGGCTTCTCCTCTGGCACACAGCTCCCCCTGGTAGCAAGTGAGCTATCCTGTGCCCCCAGCTCCAAGGTATATGTTTAGGCTTCACTGCTCACTGTGCAGGAAAGAAGGAAGGGATAGCCAACGTGGGGTCCGTTGGCAATAAATGGTGCCCACATCCCACCCCTCCCATCCTGATTACGGCTCAGCCTCCCAGCGTGCTCCTCTGATCAGTTGCCCTATGCTGCTCCTCCATGTATCCCTGTAGACAGACGGGCCTTGACTCCAGGGGCCAGCATGCGATGTTATGTCCAGTGTGGGGAGGATTTCCCCCAGGTCACACTCAACCAATCGGCCCAAATGCTCCTGAGGAGAGCCATGGATTCTGCCCTACAAATAGTGGCTGCTTCTAGTGGGATAGCACTTCACGAGTGTCCCTGGGGTAGTACGGAGCTTCCCCACAGGAGATAGCCCTGAGCTGGCAGGGCCCCTCTGGAAGGACTTCAGGAGAGGAGGTGGCCTCGTCCCAGGTCATTGCTGGATCCTGGGTGCGCTGCTGTAGGTGACCTGCCAGTGCACATTCCTTGACCCCAGTGCAGAAGGCCCCAGGGCTCCTCCAGCCTCAGAGCTCCTCGTGGAGTCAGTGAGGCCTCCGCACACAGGGAAACTTGCTTCCTTCCTTTCATTCCCTTCCAATGTGGGGCAGAGCTCCAGCCCTGGTACCCCGCCGATGGCCACCTGCCCGCTGAGAGTCTGCAAGAGAATACCATAGATGTCCCCAAAGTGTCCTCTGCCAAGATTGCTGAGACTGTCTGGTGGACCATACTTGACCCTTGGGGTCCATTGATCTGGTCTCCAAGACCCTTCTTGACCCAGGGGTTCTGGAACTCATCCTGCAGAGTGCTCCCTCCGTTGTGATTTGGGGCCACACTCAGCCCCTGATACTATCTGTCTCTCTAACCACCTGGTGTAATAAGGGGAAGACAAGAGAGACAGGCACCCTGGGCACTGGAGCCTGGGTCCCCACACTTTGGATGTCTGTAACGCCTGGGTATGTGCGCTAGGTCTGAGCCCCTGAATCCTCCCATCTCTTCAACAAAGAGGTTTGATTAGCTGAGCTCCAAAGTCCCTTTCTGACTCCACTCTCCATGGCTAGCTCTCATCAGCCATCGTTGACATGGCCCGTGAGTGCCATGCCCTGAACCAGCTGCCATGCAGAGTGGATGGTAGTTGGCCATTCCTGGCACTTCTCGGCAGGCCTTGGCCAGTCGAGCTCAGCCTGCCCTGATCCTCCAGGTCCTGTTTTGTTAACACACGCCTGTAAGATTCATTTGTTTGGCTTGGCTTGCCCTGACCTCAGACATTCTGTTTTGTATTATTTTTAAAAGCGTGCAGGTCTCCATGGAGGCCTTTTTTTCTGTTCAAATCTAAGAACCAGCTGGGAATGAAAACAGCAGGTGGGACACTTCGGGCATATTCGCTGAAACCCAGCTTTCCGGAGGGAGCCTGTATCTCTCTCCTCAACCGCAGCCAGAGTTCAAGCACCGCTCCCTGCCTCGGGCCCACCTTAGCCCACTGACTTCAGAAGCTGGCAGAAATGGAGAAACAATCCTCGTGCTGATGGGGGTGATGGCAGCGGCTGCCGCAGCACCCTGCTGCATGCGTGCTAGATGTGTACTCAGAGCATCCTGGCTTTCGCCTCCCGGAGCCCACACAGATCGTCTGCTGCGCAGAACACAGAGTCTCCGAGAGCAGCAATAAATCACCCATCGGGTCACGAAGCTGGGAATGGAGCAGAGAACCCAGTCTCTGCTGGCTTTGGGGACTTTACCCAAATCAGAGCTAACAGCATGGACTTGGAGCCTTGGATGTGGCTTCGCTGAGCTCTTCTGCTTTTTCTATCTTAACTCCTTGAGCAGAACCCGCCACCCCCTCCTCTCACCCTGCTCCTTTCATCTGGGCTGAATTACCAGTTCCAATGAGGTGTTCTTCCTGTAGGAGACTCCTCTGTTCCCGAGTAACTCGGTGGCTCGGACTTATCCTTTGCTATTTCCAGCTATCACTGTGTGATTCTGGATCACTGACTCCCTTTTGCTTTGCTTCCTCCCAAGAGTAACCCTTGCCATTGGTGAGGTCTTGAGGTTCCATAGACAGTATCCATGTCCCCCAGCTCTAGGGCCAGAACCCTTGGTGTGAGCTGGGTTCCTGAGCCTGCTGATTGGATTTCTCCAAGCCTCAGTTTCTCCACATGTAAAGTTATGATAGTAACTTGAAGAAATGACTATTGTGAGACTGAAATAAGGACCACACAAAGCCCTAGGAGGGCGCAGGAGGAAGAGAAATCAGGAGCAGGAGGAAGAGAGCGGCATGGAATGCCTTCAAAGGCATTGAAAAATAGCTAAAAGGACAAAGAACCTCCGGCTCCAGGCACATCTCTTTGACTCCACTGTTCTCCCTGCATTAACATACACCTCAGAGACCTGGGCCCTATGAAAGCAGGATGAGAATGCTATTCGGGTCTCCCAGAGAGGAATCGAAAGAGCTATGCTTGGAATATCATGCCTCACTCAAGTGAGAGAAGGAATCGGAGTTTTGACCTCCGTCGCTATTCCAGAATCAGGGACGCTCTCTTGTTTGCCAAGGCATCGAAAATCAGATGGGCTGGACATGTAATGCGATTTGGAGACAACCGCTGGACTAGAGCCATTACCGACTGGATCCAACGGGATGTCAAAAGATGGTCAGACTTCCTTGTCAAGACCCTGAAGGAACGGTTTGAGGCTCTTCATATTCCTGAATCAACCAGATGCCATTGGGCTACATTGGCACGTGATAGGGTCCAATGGAAATGTTACTGGTGCCCGCTCGAGCAAATCGATGAATAACGGGATTCAAGTGATCAAGTGACAAAGCCCTAGGAGCACTGGCCTGTGGCCCGAGCTCTGTAATCACCTTCACATTATCCAATGCATGTGGCCTCAGTCATTTGAGTCAGTCTCTGGGACTATTCAGAAATGGGAATTATCAAATGCACCCTCTAAAGAGGTTTGCTGTGTGGTTGTGGCCTTAGGAACCATCCAAATTCCTGCTGAGTGTGTGTGTGTGTGTGTGTGTGTGTGTGTGTGTGTGTATCCAGTCCTATATGCCCAGCAACCTTAAGCCCTCACACAATGATACTCAACTTCCACCCAGTGCCAACTGCTAACTCACTGGACAGTAATTAGTGCTGGGCGAGGCACCTCTTGACCATGTCAATGAAGAGTTGATGCTGGGGGAGACTACTAGAACTAACACACACAGCAAGTTATTGTTGGAATCCAAAGTGCGGGCAACCAGGCTCCCCCAGGTCACAGTTTTCCTACTGCATTTCTCCACTTGCCAATGAAACTATTTGTTTTCCCCTTTTAAGAAGCCATTATTTCCCTTTCAAAATGTTTGGTAGCAAGCAAATAACTCTAATGCCCCAGTCATCTTTTCCACATTTGTCTCCAAGAATGCATCTTCTGTGGGGAAATTAGGGTGTCTACGATGGAGAACAACGGCGGTGGCCAGAAGCCGGGTAACAGCCCATGGTGCAGGGTGGGGTGGGGCCTTACTTTCTCATGGCGGTAGGGACTACTTTGCCTGTTGGATGATCCTTCAGGGCACTCTGTCTCTCTGCTGGAGGGAACTGGAGCTTCCAAGCTTGGCTGCACCTATCATTCGCACCTTCTCCCCGCGGTGAGCAGGAAGGACAGAGAACCTTGAAGGCAAGTCTCTCCCGTGGCATCAGGAAGCTTCGCTGATAGGTATAACCTCTGCCTCTGAGTAATCATCTCTTACCTTCTTGCTCCCTCTTCTCACCGGTCCACATCTGCCCCACCCCATTAGCACCATAGACACATGGGAACCACATGGAAGTTAAGGAGAACTTTGAAGGAGTCCAAAAGCACATACACTTCTCAAGGGATGTTAACAAAGAGGATACACAAAATTTTTTCCCAACTCAGCCGACTCCTTCACTCTAGAACTCCTGGCTGAGCACCTGCCATGTGCCTGGCCTTAGAGGTGGAGCCGTCTATACTCAAAGGCTGCAAAAGAGACATTGAGGAGGTGACTCCGGTCCATTGTGGCATCATGGTAGCATGTCCATAGCTCAGAAAAGGCAGGGCCGACCTTGCCTTGAAGGGTTTTCTTGTTACTGGCCCACAGGCAAACTGAGGCTCAAGCAGGCCCCGGAGGAGCGACGGGCCAGGAAGGAGGCAGCGGTGTGCGTCAGTGCACTTAGAAGGTGGTGCCAGGTGGCCCCTGGGGACACACTCATCAGGCTTTTGAACCCAGGGAGAGTGTGACTGTGCTTGGACTGAGGGTTTCACGTGCTCAGCAAGGGGTCAGCGAGAATGCGGGAGTCTGAAACTGGACATAGAGACTCAGCCGTGCATTTGATGGAAAAGGCATCCCGCACACCACGCCATGCTTGGGGTGGAGTTTGTGGAAAGAAACTTATATATATATATAACTTACTTCTTTTGTGTTTGTTTTGGGGGCACACTTGGTGGTACTCTCAGCTCTGTGCTCAGGGATCACTCCTAGTGGGACTTGGGGGACCACCGTAAGGTGTCAGAGATGAAACCTAGTTTGGCCACATGGAAGGCAGGAGCCTCCTCCCTCCTCCCCTCTCCCCCTCCCCACAATGCTGTCTGTCCCTTCAGCTCTCTGAGCCTTATAACTCTTAGGTGAATCTGCGCCGCTCCCTGCTGCTCTGTTCTTTAGGTCTTTGACCTGTAGCTTCTACTTGTAAAGTGACCTGTTTTGTTGTTTTGGCACAGTCAGTGCTTAGGGATTGCTGACTCCTGGCTCTGTGCTCAGGGCTTACTCCTGGGCCTGGGCTTATACTCCTGGCCCTGTGCTTAGGGATCACTCCTGGCTCTGTGCTCAGGGATCACTCCTGGCTCTGTGCTCAGGGATCACTCCTGGCTCTGTGCTTAGAGATCGCTCCTGTCTCTGTGCTCAGCGATCATTCCTTGCTGTTTTTAGGGGTCACTCCTGGCTCTGTGCTCAGGGATCATTCCTGGCTCTGTGCTCAGGGATCGCTCCTGGCTCTGTGCTCAGGGATCACTCCTGGCTCTGTGCTTAGAGATTGTTCCTGGCTCTGTGCTCAGCGATCATTCCTTGCTGTTTTTAGGGGTCACTCCTGGCTCTGTGCTCAGGGATCATTCCTGGCTCTGTGCTCAGGGATCGCCTCCTGGCTCTGTGCTCAGGGATCACTCCAGGCTCTGTGCTCAGGGATCACTCCAGGCTCTGTGCTTAGGATCTCTCCTGGCTCTGTGCTCAGGGATCATTCCTGGTTCTGTCCCTAAGCACTCCTGACTCTGTGCTTAGGGATCACTCCTGGCTCTGTGCTTAGGGATCACTCCTGGCTTTGTGCTCAGGAATCACTCCTGGCTCTGTGCTCAGGGATCACTCCTGGTAGTTCTCAGGGAGCATTTGCAATGCCAGGGGATTGAACTGGAGTCAACTATATGCCCAGCAACCTTAAGCTCTATATTGTCTCTCTGACCCCAAGCTGAACTATTTTTGAGATCCACACGGTGGGTTCAAGCACCACATATAAGCAAGCCACTGTGCAATGCAGCTGTGCCGTGTGCTGAGCCCCGCAGTATGCCCTGACCCACTTCCCACCACCCCACCCCAACTTCCCTGATCCTTGACCTTGTGCCCCCGGCCACTCCTTACACCCAGCTGCACCAGACCTGCACTTTAGCCTGGCTCTTCTCCATAGGCCTGGCCTGCTCAGCTGTCTTCACTACTTGAGTCTGTCTGGCTCCCTGCTGAGAGGAGCACCCCCGCCCTGCCCTTCGGGGCTCCTGCCTGGACGTACTTGTACACAGTATTCCAGCCTTGGCCTCTCAGGAGGAATCCAGGGTTAGGAATTAACCCAGGGTGGAGCCTATTATGAAACATCCTCAGAAAAGCTGGAACAAACCAAAGGGACTTTGGAACTCCCAGCAGGGAAAAATGTCTTTTAATTGACTTGGATGACTTCACCACAAAAGTCTGTCTGGCTGTTATGCTAAACTGGAAACTCATCTATTCGGGTTGTCTCAGCACTCTCCAGCCCACCCTGAGCAGACAGCCCCGAGGAGGGAGGGGGCCTACTCATAAACAGCACTTGGGCTTTGAAATCACTTCTTCTGGGCCAGCCCCAGTCTGGCTGCATTTCTGATCCAAGACCGGGTGTGCAGGTCCCAGGAGATCCACCTTCCACAGCACACAGGATCCCAGTTCAGACACGACTGCAGACGAGATTTCAGCTGGGCAGAACCTTTGGGGACCCCGTCTTGCGAAGAGTCTAGAGGGGGCAGGGGTAGTTGTCCCAGGACGTGTTAGTGCGGAAACACGCTGCCTGGGTGCAGAAGGGCGTAACAGGGATCGCTGGTGTCACGTGCTGGAACTGGCGCTTCTGTGCACTCCTGGGGAAGAGGACATCGCTTCTTTATTTCCCCCTTTATTTAAAGACTGCTTTACAAAGTTGTTCTTAATATGGTTATTACGGGCATCCCATGCTCCAGCACGAATCCCACCACCAGTGTGACCTTTCCTCCACCACTGTCTCCATTTTCCTAACCCCCAGCTTTCTCCCTTAGCAGAGACACAAAGTCATTTATTTTGTATTGCTTGTTACAACTAAATGACTAATGCAAAGTATCAAAAAATATACTTCAGTAAAAGAAAATTTGTGAAATTTCTACATCTCATCATAGGTACATTAAGGCGTTGGCTACAGTGTTACTTTCCCATCTAATTTGGTGTGTTCCTACTGGGATATCAGTATTGCAGAGCCTGGCCAGCCACAAACTCCAGAAACTCCAGAATATTTATCTGGGCAGTGAGCTTACATGGCTACAGTTGTGGTGCATGGGTGTGGTTGCCGGAACTTCTAGAAGTATGTAGGGAGGGACGGTGCAGGGAGCCAGGGCGGGGAGGCTACTCCTTCCCTCTCCAGGAAGAACCCAGAATTCTCAGCCAGGAGACTGGAGTACCTGAATTTTTTGGCAGTTTGGAATCTCTGCAGACTCAGGCTTGAGGTGGTGCGGTGGGCCCTTGGCATGGCGGCAGCTGTGGAGATGTGAGTGTGGTATTAGACAGTGCTCACCCCCTCACCCTCCCAAGGGCACCCCAGAGTTTTCAGCGGGGAGACCCGTGTATCCCTGAATGTTTTAATTTTTTTTTTTTTTTTTTTGCTTTTTGGGTCACACCCGGCAAGGCTCAGGGGTTTCTCCTGGCTCTGCATTCAGGAATTACTCCTGGCGGTGCTCAGGGGACCATATGGGATGCCAGGGATCGAACCTGGGCTGACATGGGCCGGCAGGTGCAAGACAAACACCCTACCCGCTGGGCTATCGCTCTGCCCCTGCCCGAATGTTTTATGGCTTGTTGATCTCTTCTGAGATTTCCTCATGAGTCTAACTCTGGGCTGATGATGAGCTTCATCCACTTCTCCACCCTTATCAGTAGGGGCTGGAATATGGCCCCTCTCCAGACCAGAGCTAGAGCTGTTGCTTCCTCACACCACCCCTGGCAGAGCAGGCGTTCGCCATTGGCTCTAGTGTCTGTTGACAGCTCTCTACCTGTAGGAGTTATTTTACCTGGGCAGGTGTGTCCAGGAGTGGCCAATCCAGACACAACTTGCTGACTTGCTTCCCCAGGTGTATAACACCTGGTGTATGAGGCTGTTCTGTGTGACTCAGGCTCCCGTTTGTGGGGTCCACTGTGAGCCAGTGCCCCGCCTGCTATCCCCACCCCATCCCCTCATGCGGTCTCATACCCCCATAGAAGGCAGGACCAAGCCATGTCCGGCCTGTCCTTGTGGCCACACACCCCTAGTCCGGCAGCTCTCTCTCCTGCAACGGCCTTTCCTATGTTCTTCCAGTTTTCATCAGACATAGTTTCTGCTCTGCTTCCTCTGGCAGCCTCGCTGATCCGGGCAGGAGAAACGGCCCCGGTCCCCTCTGTCACGGCTCATGCGTATTTGCACATTTCTTTCATCAGACCACTTCGAACGACTGCTCACGACTCTAAAAACTCCCTGAGTCCAGAGGTGGGGGATTTTTTCCCCTACCAAGAGCCATTTGGATATTCATAGTATTCTTCCTTCTTGGGCAACATAATACAGACCACAGGCAGCAGACAAAATTAGGCATGTTAGTCCTTCCTGGCCCAGGACCACACCACAGGATTTGGCAGGACCGGACAGCCCATGGGACAGAGATTCCCCACCCCTGCTCTAGTCTCTTGGCTTGTAGAGAATATGGAGAGGTCCCTGATTCTCCCTGCAATTGTAATTGGGTCCACTGTGTACCAGGTGCTCGGGCAGCAACGACAGTTAAGAACAGATGAGGCTCCGGGCTGAGCTATAGTACAGCGGGGTGGGCATTTGCCTTGCACTTGGGTGACCCGAATTTGATCCCCAGCATCCTGTATGGTCCCCGAGCACTGCCTGGAGTGATTCTTGAGTGCAGCCAAGAATAACCCCCTGAGCATTGTTGGGTATGACCCAAACAAAAAGCCAAACACACACACACACAAACGCACACACACATGCACGCTGGACACACACACACACACACACACACACACACAGGTGAGGCTCTACCTAGTGTACTTTACAGTGGAGTGGGGAGAGAGATGAATCTCTCTCTCTCACACACACACATATGTACACACACATTAGGTGTTGTGTAGGAAGAAGAAAGCTACTCAGTGTGACAATAGTTTGCTTGGGGAGCTACAGCTGGAACCTCTTCAGGACAGTAAGTCTCCATGGACCATCTTTCACTGCATAGTCATCACAGATTGCATACCAAATTTTATTGTCAAAAAAAGTAGGGTGTGATCATTATGTGAATTTTTAAGGTTTTTTTGGGGGTAGAGGGCAGGGGCATACCTGGCATTGCACGTGTATCACACCTGGCTCTGCACTCGAAGGTCACTCCTGCTAGATTCAGGGGACCATATGGGCTGCTGGAAATAAAACCTGGGTCGGCCTCATGCATGACAAACAACCTATCCGCAGTACTTTCATTACTACCTTCTTTTAAGGTCTTAAACAAAAGCTTAGGGACGAAGAAAATCAAACTCAGAGTGACATTTATACAGTGGGGAGGATGACGTAGTGAAATAAGATCATCTGTAATCAACAGAACCATTTGTTTAAAGTGCGGAACTATGAAAAAGCTTCAGAAAAAAAGAACTGACCGTAGAATTTCTCAGGAGACGCACTCAGAGCATGGTCAGTGGCAGTGAGGGAGAATGTGAGTGACAGAGCCACAGGAAAGCCTGAGAGGGGGACCAGGGAGGCACAAGAGTGCCCGATGTTGCCACGCAGGCAACCTGGCTGTGCCCAGGCTTCTCACCCATACCACAGCCCGCCAAGGACACTGCAGGAACAGGCTCGGAGTGGGCAGGCGGCAGGGACTCGAGTCGCCTCCCCCTAACCCAGCATCTCGCCACCTCCCTCGCCTCCCTGTACGGCGACTCAGAGCCGTGCCTGCCCTTGTTCAAGGTCACGCTGCTCCTTACAGACTGCCCCTTTCTCCTGCCACGGCTCTCTGGGAGTTCTCAGAGTTCTCCCACGCATGCCATTGTCTGTTGAAGCCAAGGAGGCCGGTAGCTCCTGATGGTTCTGTGCTGGTGTCCGTCCTGATGCTCTCAACATCCCTCCCAAGGGGAAGTCCTGCTCTGTCCTGTGTGAAGATGGGTGTCAGGGGAGGGAATGACATGGCCGCCCCATCCACACAGGTCTGTGCTTAGAGCTGGTGTCCACCCTTGTGGGCTCGTCTGCCTGGAGTGATTCCAGGCACTGAATTCAAGGAGTGGCTACACTCACCCACTCCTTATCCACTCACCCACTCCTCTTTCCTGCTCGGTTTCCAAAAAATATTATTTCCATGACCACCCATCCATCCATCCGTCCATCCATCGATCCATCCATCGGTCCATGTTTATCCATTCACATGGATATCCCCTCCCCCTCCCCCAGGCCCTCTGGAAACAAGACTTGCTTCCTCTGACCAAAAGCATTTTTCCAAATCCATGTTCCCGGACACAGGCCAGACAGCCCCTCTGAGCGTCCGGCACCCCTTGATCTGTGCTGCTAGAACTTGTCTGTGCTCCCGGCAACCTCCCAGATCTCTCATGAGCTCCCGGTTGGGTCTCAGGCAGTTTCAGCTGAAACTGAACCAGGTGACTTTCCTGCCCTCTCCCAGCAGACGCTTGGGGGCTGCATTAGTCCAGATTGGGAGGAGTTAGATCACACCCCCCCCTCACGTCTGCCAGTGAAAATCACAGAATCAGAGGCAGGGCCAGCCGAGGGCCACAAGTGCCAGCTATGTTCAGGGGCAAGAACAGGTTTTGAGCTGAATTTACGTTCTTTTGTACAAACACTTTCAGGGGTCCAGGTTCCTTCCTGTCTGTGGGAAACAGGCCAAAGACAGCACCCAGATCCCCCCCCCACACACACACACGTACCTCGGGCTGTCTGGCTCCTCTTTCCTCTCTCTGTTTACTGAATCACTGAAGCCCCACGAGTCTTCAGAGGAGCCAAGTAGTGAATTCAGATGTCCTCTTAATTATAGTGGTTAGCCCTCTCTATCTGCTCAGTTTCCAAAAATATTACTTCCATGACCATCCATCCATCCGTCAATTCCATCCATCCATCCATTCGTCCGTCTGTCCGTCCGTCCATCCATCGATCGATCCATCGGTCCATGTTTATCCCCACTCCCTAAAACCTAAGATTCTCTCCAGTCTTGGAGTGTGTATCTGGTCTCTAACCCAGTTAGAACTACCTTCTTTCCCTTAAACACCAGTATGGACATTGGTATAATACTGATAATAGCAATAATAATGACCCCTACATGTTAAGTACCTGGAATAGATATAAGGTCTGGAGAAGTTCAATAATATAATTTACAACAGGCAGATCCAGGACTTGAACTCCTGGCTGGCTGGCTGACACCCAAACTGCCCATTAAAACACTGGGTGATCCCAATTCCTACCCCCTGCTCCCCCCTATTCCCAGGGTGCTCCTCTGCAGCACAACCACCTTCCTCTGGGTAGCGTCTGCTTTCTTCTCATCCTCAGCTCTGCTTTGCAGATTTCTGTTGGGACATGACATTGAGAGTTTGAAAGTCTTTCTGTTTCCTATGAATCTCCTGTGTGTTTGACTCAGGAGGAAGAACCTTTTTTGGAATGTTTCCAAAGAAAGAGCTTTTAAGAGAACTCAGTGTGGATGGAGGGACAGACGGAGCTGAATCTGGGATAAACATTCCCCATGTGGTGACAACCACAAAGCATTGACTCCACAGAGGAATTGAATCCTGGCTCTGCCTCACAATGCCCTGGAGCGTTTGGACACAGGACTCAGGTTCCTCATAGCTGCCTCTTCAGCAGAATGTGACAGGCCGGGAACCACAGTGCTGCATGGAGTAGCACATGGCGGAATCTGGCCCTTTCTCGCTGAATCCAAGGGAACCCCAGATCCAGGCATAATTGTCAAAAGAGAGATTGCTGAATGCTCGCAGCACACAGGCTACCTCCAGCCCTTACACCCACCTCACTCTCCTGCTGAGCTCAGGAAAACCTGTTATTCCCACGAAACCACAGCATGGCTGAACCCCGAAGGAACACCAGACCTTGTTTCTGTGAGTCTGATCTGAGCCTCCTTGAAATGTAGGTAAACTATGGGTCAGGGAGTTGGTGGTCCGCCAACAGGGCAGGGGAGCCTGAGGGTATATACCTAAGGGCAAGACAATAGGATTCTCGGACAGCAGCCCTGAATTCCCTCTGGCAGCCTACCACCCTGAGTGACCCCCTAGAGCAATTGTTTTCTGACTCTCTCTGTCCCCCAACCCCTGGGCTTGCAATACGTTGAGCATCTTTGGAAGAAAAGGAAAGGGGAGGGCATCATTCCTTCCTTGTCGATCAGAGGTCATTTCGGCCCTTCCAACCTGGATATTTTGAATTATCACAGCAAGGGGATGCTGGGTGACGTTGAGGGAGCAGGTTGGGTATCTCAAAGCATCGTAGAAACACGTGCTCTAAGATGAGCACACTGTTCCTGGCGGAGGACTGTGTCTTCAGAATGGCAGCAAGTACCGGACAAACACAGCCTGGTCCAGACCAGAACTCGCCCCACTGCACCCAGGGCTCCCTGAGGCCTGGCAGCGGCAGTCCGGGGGCCAGTGATATGGATCCACAAGTGCGTCTTCAGCAGAATGTGGCAGCCCACCCTAGGACAAGACCCAGCAAGTGCCTTCTCCTTCCTTTTCACAGCCCGAATTTCTGTGATTCCATGTTCAACCCCCACCCCCAGTCCATCCTGAGGAACCTATCACAGGTTGAAGACATCATTAGACAAAATTGTATTTAATTCATTTGGTATTTCTGAAATTTGAATGAAAATCTGCTTCCTTATACCCCATGCATGTGGATTGTTGTCACATAGTAACTGTGTCCCCTGGCCCTGTGACCAGGAGCCCAGCAGAGGCAGGGGGCTGATTAGGATTGAGGACGTGCAGGGTGAGGGGCTGCACACAGCACCATGGTGTGAGATAGTTAGGAAAGGGGCGCAGGCCACAGCCCGTCTGACCTCCATTGCAGGAGGGCCTGGAGCGTCACCCCAGCAGCAAGGACAATAGCATATGGACCCTACAGACACCTAGGCCACGTGTGGTATCCTGATGGTGACTGCATTTGAAGGGTCTCCAGGCAAAGCTGTTGACTCTCTAGGAGCTGCTGATCTCTTCGAGGGGCTGGTCCTCCACGGCCAGCAGGGCCCCAGGTGTGGAAGACTCTGGATATAGAAAAGAAGGCTTGGATTCCATCTCTCAAATTCCAAATACTATTTGGGGGGGGGGTGCATGAGCCACTCCCAGTGGTCTCTGGGGACCATATATGTTGCCGGGGATTCAGATGACGGTTAGAGGGCAAGTGCCTGATCCCTGTACTCGCTCTCTGGCCCCCTAAAAGCTTTTGAATAATCTTGCAAAGTAAACCTCGTTTTGTTTCAAATTAAGCCATATATCAAACCCAGGACATCAGCAAATTAAAACAAAGAGTCCTGCTCTTTTTTGATGTTGAACTGGAATACTTTGCCCCTCTCCAAAGTGTCTGAAAGGTCCATTCCTCAATCACCTCTTCCAGAGTAATTTTCCTGCTGAAATTCACTCCAGAATGGCACACCCATGGCTCTTGGCCTCATTCCTACCAAGAGCTGCAGAAGGCCTGATGGCAGGGATTATGGAGCCAGACAACTGTGCTTGTCTACCCCCTTCCAAGGTGGGACCTTGAGACATACAGATCTTTCCTGATAAACCTATCACAAGTTGAAGGCAGCATAAGACAAACTTCATTTAATTCATCAGAGATGAGGAAGAGTGGACTTTGCTTGGCCTGCGTCAGGTACACAGAACTCTCCCATTAGTCTGCAGTCAAAACTATGCAAAGAAATGCCACTATGTTTAAAATTGAATCACCATGAGACAAACCATCACAAAGCTGTTCATGATCGGGTTTCAGTAATACAGTGTTCCAGCACCCATCCCTCCACTAGTGCACATTTCCCAGCACAAATGTATTCAGTTTCCCTCTGTATACCTCCACCTCACCCCAATATCTCTCTCTCTCTCTCTCTCTCTCTCTCTCTCTCTCTCTCTCTCTCTCTCCTTTTTTTGCTTTTTTTGGGTCACATCCGGAAATGCTCAGGGGTTACTCCTGGCTCTGCACTCAGGAATTACTCCTGGCAGTGCTCAGGGAACCATATGGGATGCTGGGAATCAAACCCGGGTCACCGTGCGCAAGGCAAACACCCTCCCCACTATGCTATCGCTCTGGCCCCTCCTTTTGCCATTGTGGCTTGCAGTATAGACACTGAAGAGTTATCCCACAAATGAATGCAGTTATTCTATATATGTCCTTTCCCTTCTGACTAATTTCACTCAGCATGATAATCTCCATGTCCATCCATTTTTAGGCAAATTTCATGACTTCGGTTTCCCTCTCAGCTGCATAGTATTCCATTGTGTAGATGTACCATAGTTTCTTTATCCAATCATCTGTTCTCAGGCATTTAGGTTATTTCCATATTCTGGCTATTGTGAATAGAGCTGCTATGACCTTTACTTGCTTTCAACACTCAGTTTTAGCTTATCCAGAGTGGTCATATCCAACTATCTTTGTCATAGTTGTCCATATAAAAAATAAAATCATAATATGAAACTAATACCCAAGGACAGTAGAAACAAAGTCCGGGAGGATTGGTCCATGGTTGGAAGCTTTCCTTAAAGTGCTGGGAAAGAAGGTGGTTGGGATAAAGTAATGCCACTTTGAAGGAGAGCCTTGACTATCCGGTGGGATTTCTTTTCATCCCATGCTCTGTACTGTGTACAGTATTTGCTCTGTCATGAGGCCCGTCCAAAAAGACTGTTCCATATGTGCTCTGTCACGAGATCCATCCAAAGAGGCTGTGTAAGGTGTGTGCTCTTTCATGAGGCCCATTCAAAGAGACTGTACGGTATATACTCTGTCACGAGGTCTGTCCAAAGAGGTAACTGAGCCAGGGTAGGGCTCCCTGTACCTGTGACTAGGTGACTACGCCTGGGGAAAGATCTTCATTGAAGAATCGAGTATACTTTCTACTGAATGTTTACAGCCCTTTCACCATCCTAAAGTGGAAAGTTTGTAATTCGAACCATCTTTGTTACCTTAACTACATAATGTGCTTTAGTGCTCCTGGATATAAAGAGGGCATAATAATAATACAACCTACTGGATGAATTTACTGTCAGTATTCATTAATATCTGCACAGCCCTTAGAGCAGTGCCCAGCCTAGAGTAAGTACTGACAAAAAAAATGATTGTAACTTTGCATGTGTGTGGTACCAGTAATCAACCCTGGGCTTCATGCATGGGAGATGAGCTTTACCACTGAGCCATACCCCTGACTCGCTCCTTCCTTTGATCACTATCACTATCTTCCTGTTCATCATCTATTTTCTAGAGCGGGCACCAGTAATATCTCCATATGTCCTGTCTCATGCTAGTAGAACCCAAAGGCATCCGCCTGCTCCAGGAACATAGAGAGCCTCAAACCATTATATTAGGTCATGGAAATGACCTAATATAAATGTTACTGGTATTTGGCATATCAAAATGTCTTCTTTTGATGCTGATATAAATACAACATGTACTATTAAATGATATTTCAACCATCATACTACAGTGTTGCATCAGACATTAACTTGCCACTGGAAGTGCCAATGTGTATCCACACACCCCGTAGCTAGCCTTGCTCTGAGCAGTCTGGCTACTTTGCTTCGTTCTCCAGAACTCATGTCCACTCCTGTCCTTGCTCTTGCTGCTTCCCCTGCTGTTGTTCCTTCTATGATCACCATTACCCCACCCTGCCATGCCCCTCCCCAGCATTGTTGCGACCACATGAAAATAATGCCAACTGGGTCGGCAGGTAAAGTGGGGTATGAAAGGGCAGGGGCTGACATCAGTCATTACCAAAGGCACCACTGACACTTCCATTCTCCAACACTCTCTTTGCACCTCCTCGTTCCACCTTCCCACGGACATCATTTGTGAGATATCCAAACACACAGAGCCTTTGCGGGTTAGGTTGTGGTTATGAGTCCTCATTTATAACTTTATTTCTCTGAGCCTGTGAGGTCAGAGGTGACCCATTGAGCACTGTTTAGGGAGCAAGTGACAGCCATGAATGTCCTTGATTCTATAGGGCGGGGGTCTGCCTGCTCCCCTGAGGGCTGCTTTTGCTCCTTGACATGGGGAGGCATTTGCCATGGGCGTGTCTTTTTCCCCTGAGACTGTCCTTTGCAGCAGATTTGAGGATGAGTTTCAGGGCAGCATGGCCAGAGGGGTCTCAGAGTCAGTCTGAAACTCGTTCTCAGGAAGACGATGAGTATCTGAGAAAAAGAAATTTGAACCTCGAAAATGTGCCACTCTGTTGAGCAAGAGGCATCAGGGAAACTGTTCTTGCAAGGAGGAAAGGGGCCCCAGGGGAGGGATCCCACCCCGCCATCTGCCGGAGCCCAGGTTTTATTTAGAGACATTTTGCCGTGGTCTTGTAAGGGGGGTGGCCAGTTCATACCCAGCTGCCTCCACCTTTGTAGCCCAAGTCTATGGGGACTTGCAAGTCGACCCAGGAAGAGAAATCCACTGTATCTTGTCCCAGAACTCCTGAAGCAGGCTCCAAAATAAACACATAAGCTGTGCCGGCAGGGCAAACTCGGGCCTTTTTTCCTTCTGCATTTTAGAAACTCCATATGTGCGTTAATTTAAATAGGCACCAGCACACGAGGCCCTTTCAAGCAAAATTAAAAACAGATGGAGCCTTAGGCTGTTCAGTAGCTCTCAGGAACTATCCTGGGATGCGCTAAGCCATTTTGTGTCCAGGCGACATTCGTTTGCTTCATTTGCTTCTCGAAGCCGGAGTCTGGCCGGCCTTGTGTTCCCTGGGAGCACGAGTCCGCTTCCTGCATCAAGTGTGTCGGCCAAGGGAAGGAAATATCTCCTTTCACCGTGCTCACCCTGTTTACATTGGCTTAACCCTTGGGAGCTTGGGAGAGAAGATGATCACGTTAGCCTGAGAGGCCCAAAGCTTTTGGAGCTGGAAGCAGTGAGGCGTAGGTGGGATTATAAGGCTCCATGGCTCACCTTTCTCTAAAGGTCCCCTGCTCTCACGCTGACTAATAGTCCATGCTCTTCCCATGACTGGAGCTTCGTCACGCTTAGCCTCCTCTGACCTTCTTCTTGTCTGTGTCTTTCTAGCTTCCTCTGATCCTGTTCTGCCACACTTCTCACTGTCAAGCCACAGAAAACAGCACATGCTGGTGAGGGCATGGAAAAGTTGGGATCTTATGCATTGCTGCTTAGAATGTAAAATGGTCCAACCCTGGTGGGAAACAGTATGGTTGAAGTAAGCGGGTATGACGTGAAGGGCAAGTGAGGGCCGTAGAGACAAGGGGGATCCCTCTGGAAGGGAAAGTCCTCAGTGGTGGCTAAGGGAAGAAAGGAAGTGTGACGGAGTGGCCTTCCTGCAACCCTCCAAGTCGTTTGTGCCTTGAATGTGAGAAGGATGAAAGTTTGTCCTGTGGTGTAAGGCATTTGCGTGTCTCAGCGTGGATGGGTGAGATGTTCCTGCCAGCACGTCGTCACTTTCAATTTGGGGGGGAAAAGACGGTCCATAGAAAATGTAATGCTATCAGCTCTATGGAAGCTTCTTCAGTGTCTCCCCTCACCGCGCTCCGCCTCCCTCACTCCCAAAGAGCTCCTCTTTCCAACGTTCCAGCAAAAGCCAGTGCTGATGTGACTGGGGCTTCCCAATCTCCAGGCCCCCCAGAACCCTTGCATCACACCTGGTTTGCTTCATCCTGCAGTTCTCTGAACATTCGCGGACAGTGGTCAGCATACTTGGAGCCCAGCTTGGCAGTGAGAAGTAGAGGGACATTGACCGTCATTTCTCTGGGAACCCGGCTGTGGTCTTAGAGCAGCCAGGATTTGCCTTATATATTGCAAGGAGCAAAACTTCATCATTGGTGGCAAAATTAACCTCCCGACTCTGGGGCGGGGGGGGGAGGGAGGCTCTGCCAGACCTGATCTTCTATTTCCCTTGAACGAACCCTCCCCTCCTCTTCTTCCTCACTCCCTTCTCTTTACAGCAAACACTCTTCCTGTCCTCAGGACATTAGCAAGCATTTTCCATTCCCTTGAGGCCTAGGGGAAACAATGGCAGGGACCTTGACTTTTCAGGTGCTGTTGCTTCTTGTGGGTCCAGCTCTCTTGGGGACCTGAGCAGGGCGGTGGGTCTCTGACCAAATGGGGCATGCATGGCTTCTCTGTCTGCCGGCTACCTGAACCCCACCTTACTCCCTACCAAAAGTACCTGTCGGCATTACGGAACCAGACCACTAAGAATATCTTTTTAAATCCAAATGATACGTCATCTCCTGATGATATATGCCAAACTCAAGTTCCTGCATTGCCAAATCTGATGATGGTGGGGACAAAGGTGGTGGTGGTAGTTGTCGGGGACGCCGCCGGGGTCCCCGACAGTGTCAGGACAGAGGTTGTCTTCTACCTCCGAGGACGCCGGGAGAACAGATGAAAACTCACGAGTCGGTGCAGTTCCAAAAAATGGCTTTTAATAGTACAAAAGCTCTTCCACAGCACTAGAAGATGGAGCAAAAGGCCAAAGAGCAAAGGCCAAAAGCCAAAGGCCAAAAAGGAACCAAAGGCAAAAGGTAAAAGGTGAAGGGGCCTCAAGTCAGCCCCTTATATACACCAAAGTAATCCAATCAGGAGGTTGTCATGCCAACAAAGAACCCTAAACAGAGTGTAGTGCCACACCCTATTGCAGGTATAAACAAAGGTTACACCAAGGACTAATCTCGAGATTATCTCTTATGTAAAACACTGGAGAGAGAGGGGGCTGATATAAAGTAATACATCTTAACTTCATGAGCTTCATGTAATCTAGATGGTACCCACAAGGTCCTTATTATTATCTGCACCAGGGTGATTCTGAGTATCTTGTTCTCATGTACTGAAAGGGTCATACTCACCTGCTTAGAGCAAACTAGTATGATCCTTCCTATAGTCTACCTTTAGTCTCAGCGTAGCCAGGGTGGTAGTCTCCTGGTAAATTCTAACTGTCCCACGTTGGGTGCAGTGGATATAAAGAGGAGCTGTGCCCAATCTAGAAAACATAGAAGTCTTAGTAGATGTATAAGTCAGAAGTTATTCAATCAAGGTGACTTCTGTAACTGCCACACCCTCTAGAAGTGTTTACATAGAAGAGAGATCTCATTAGAATGAACATTGGCTTAAATAAGATTAAGCTGGGAGTGAGCAAAACAACAAAACTCCCATATTAGCTAAACATGTCTTCCAACAGTAGTGATAGGGGAGGTGAGGATGACAGTAGGGCTGGTAACGGTGGTGGTGAAGATGGTGATGATGGTGGGGAAGGTGGAGATGGTGGTGAGGATGGTGACTGGTGGTGATAATGCTGCTGCTGCTGGTGGTAAAAGAAGCGATGAAGCATCTCATGACCTTCACTGGTGATGGCAAAAATGGTGACATGGGTATTGAGGACAGGGACGGCACTAACATCTTGCTGTCTCCGAGTCAAATCCTTGCCATCATTCAGTCCACTGTCTCTCTGACGTCATGTTCTTCCACTTGCCTCTTCACTGATTCTGTGCCATTCCTTGCTGATTCGAACTTAGCACATATAAACGCTCCAACTTCAGGCCTCGGTGCTTACTGTTCTCTCCCTAGGAAGCCTCTCTCTGCCTTGATTCTTAATGTGTGCTCCTTTCTTTGCTCTCATTGCCAACCAAGTACCAACTTCCCAGACACTCTATGTGACAGAACACTCCCAAAATGCTGTCTTCCTCCACTGCCCATTTCTTCCCACCCAGATCATTGTCAGTGTTCTGTGTTCATGAGAACAGAGATTTCTATTTCTGTTTTCACACTGCAATGTCAGTAGTCCCTATCTTTGGCATGATGGCACTCAAATTAATGAGCAGCATTAGTGAAGGAAGGGAAATGTAAGTGAAAGCCTGTTGCTCAGTCTGCTGAGATCAAAATCTCAATCACAGAACTGGGGTATCTCAGATTCATTACATTAGGCAACTTGCTCAGGCAGTTTAGATAGGATAATCCGTGTAAAGCTCATAGCAGCCTCCTATTAGTCTCCTTTGATAGATGAGGAATTGAGACAAAGAAAGGCTAACCCGTGGGTCTCAGTTGAATAGCAAGTCAAGGATGGAACTCATACTCAGAGTTATGTGGTCTCGGTCTAGAAACCACTAAGTAATGCCAAACAGTAAACTGAAAAATCACCACTCTTCATACTTTGTCTTTATTTTGTGGTCAATTCTACCTAATGGTGAAGATTCCATTACTTGAACATTTAGGAATGCAGATTTTATCGCTGTATTTTTCCACTGTTTTTGTATTGATTTTGACATGTTTTGATGTTTTGGTCACTCCCCCACCAGCCCCCACCTCCATGCATGCTAACACGACCACACATACTGACTTCTGATACAGACTTTGCATCTATCTATAGGAGCTGGGTGCTTGGCCTGGGAGGAGGGTAGTTCTGCTAGGTAACTCCATGGTTATGTATCCAGAACCTTCCCAGAAAGGCCAAGAGCTGCTCAGGTGTGGGATTTCCTTATCAGCAGTGGACTAGTGAGTTTTGAGACTTATAAGACCTCTTGTGATTTTTATGTTTTGGGTTTGGGGACCATATCCAGGGTGCTCATGCCTGACTGCTGGCTGTGTGTTCAGGAATCACTCCTGCTGTGCTCAGAACCCAGACTCAGTGCCAGGGATCGAGCAGGAGTCAGTCACGTACAGAGCGAGCAAGCAACTTACCCCATATGATCTCGCTGGCCCTTCCATGGCCTTTCTCCTGCAGCAGGAGGCTGCCATCAGTGGGAAAGAGCTCCACCCAGAGATGTCAGCCAAGGAATCACAAAGCCCGCAGTGCCCTCAGAGCCAAACACACAGGCAGGACCGGGAAATCGCCAGGAAGCAGTTCCTGCCAACCACAGATCCTGGGCTCCCTGCCCGATGTTTGCCAGCAGCAGGGCAGGTGGGACAGGCTGAGTGGATAATGGGGCAAGATCTGTCGCTTTTCTGACAGCTTTAGGAAGCTGAGTTGGAGACACATGGGAGGGATAGAAATGAGGGGCATGTACCAGCCTGGTGTCCTTTAAGCTGACCCATCTCTGTGTACTAGAACACGGTCACCTCAGAGAAGCCACTCAGCGCAAGGGGGTCATCCTGGTTTGGGTTGATTACATTACCAAGATCTACTTTGGGCAAAATCACTCTATCTCCTGGGGGTTCTCCTTCAACATCTGTAAAAATAGGCATTTGTGGACTAGAGAAATGGCTCAGACGACTGAGCACTGCATGGTCCTGTCAGCCCTGCTGGGACCAGTCTCTGCTGGGAGTAGCCCGTGAGCACCAACAGATGCAGTCCACTGCTGGGGAGCACTGGAGTCCCCAACAGTAAGGAAGGGAAACAAGTTCCCTTTAATTTCAAAGGCTGGCAGTGGAAGGACAAATTCACAAGTTCATCACAGTTCCAAAAACTTTTCCTTATCACCAGTAATTAAACAAACTCTGCTAACACAATCCAAGGTCAGGAGAACCCCAAACTTCCAATTCCTGCCTGGTCCGAGACCCATACCATGTGCTCTGGTCAGGATCTAAAACCAAGATAGAGCCTTCTTGGCCAAAAGGCAATTAATCCTTCTCAAAATGGCACCAAAGCTCAAGGCCCACCTTCCTTCATGGGCTGGCCTTGCAGACTCAAAGACCAGCACTCATATGCAAATCTTCAGGTAAACACACCTAGCTCAGGTCTAGTCAAATGCTAATTTATCAGGGCCAAGTTCCTGCTTCTCAAGGCCCCCATGCAAAGCACTTGTGGATATAGAAGTACACCTGAGAGCAAAGGCAACTCAAGATTTAATACACAGAGAATAGCATATGATATCTTAACCATGAACATATACTGCCAGAGGTATCTCCAAACCTGCACAAGGTCCGTATCTCCTCCAGAGTAAGTATATTGTGCGCTCTGCTTTTAGAATTACTGAGAGCCATTGTTCACTTGTCTGGGGCAAACTAGCATGCCTTCCTCCTTGATCTTAGCAGAGCTAATTACTTAAAGGAGAATCCAGATGTAGCCAGGGTTTTCCTGGTATATGTCTCATCCCTGGGAGAGGACCCATGGGAGTTGTGAGAAGAAATACTCCAACCAGCTAACATTGGATTCTTGATAAAAGAAAAATTATAATGCTATGTTATTAAACTCAAACTGCCTTTTCCAATCTTGCCCCAATCTCCCATAGTGACTTGCACAAGAGCCTTAAGGCAAAATGCAAATGGCTTTTAGCAAATGCGAATGCTGTGGGCTTATAGAGACCTGAAGTTCATTAGGACAGTCCTCCAACAGCCCCTAACCAAAAGATCAAGAAAAATATAGGCAGGTGCTCATTGAATTGCTTGCCGAATGCCTGTGCTAGGTGATCAGCTTCAGGACTAGGTTCTGGGATAGAGCCATAAAGGAAGCAGAACTGACCTCTGCCTCCCTGAAGCTACTGCTCCATCTAGTGAGAGGTGGACAGTTAAATATTTAACTGGAATTGGAATAGACATAGTCATGTCCAAAGGGAAGAGTTGCATGGCGAAAGATTTACAACAGAGAATGGAGTGGCATCCCAGCAACTCTTACAGTGGTTAGTACTCTGTGTTGTGGCTGCAGCAACCTCAGTTCCAGAATGGAGAACTCCAGGTCCTATGCAAGAAGGCACCTCTGGGGGCGCCACTGAGCAGAGATGAGCAGAATGTGGAAGCCTCCACACTTCCTTGCTGGGCTGCAGGTTGGAGTTTGGACTCTCTGATAGTGGGACTTTAACCATGGTGGAACAGTTGGAACTGGAGGGGGGGGAGTGGGGGAAACAGGGGATGATGAGAAGCCATATCAAGGAGGTGGTCAGAGTCTAAATTATATAGGATTTTATAGGCTGGGTAGGAGTTAGGTTTTCAATACTTAGCATTAGTTTTTAAATTATCGTGCTGTTATTCTCCTTTTAATGACTCTCCATAGACTCTACAAGATGCTCTGAAAGAACTAAAGATGTGACGAGATCACCTAGTACTTGTAGAATGCTGATTTCTTTTAAAAGGGATTTGTTAATGACCAGTTTCATTGCAAGCATAAACATAACAATCTGTTTGGGATTAGGTTGGAATTTTGATGATCACTTGTTAGAGGACTCAGGAATGCCTTAATCCGATCCTGACATCACCACTCCCTCCCTTTTCCAGGTTCCTAAGGTAGCTGAACGCAGAAAGAGGGAATGCAAGTAGGGGTCAAAGAGCACTAAGTATTCTTGGTCTCGAGCCCTCCCCACCCCCAGTGTGGGATTTCCTGCAAAAACTGTCCCTAGCCCTTCCCATTAGACTTTCAACCAAGAAATTCAGCCTCACGTCCTCCTTTCAGACAGTCTCGTTTGTGGATGTTGCTTACAAAGTATGTGGTTACAATTGCTAAATAGTCCCAAAGGTACAGCAAACACCTTGTGAAATGAGGACATCTGGACCTTGGGGTGATCAGAGTTTACTGCTGCCAACACCAGACAGAGAGAAGGGTCATGAACGATGTGCTGAGCTTCTTTGAGGTAGAGCTGCTTCTCTGAGTTCAAAGCAGAAGAGAAAGTAAAAATAATGAACCACCCTCCAACCCCCAAACCCCAGATGAGCAGACGCTCAGCTATGTAGAAGCAGTATGTGGAAACTAGAATCTCGGGCGGCTGCCTGATTTTTTTTTATACAGCGATGACTCTGTCCATTGTACAATGTGACAATGGGGTGTCTTGATCAGTAGATGAACACTTTAGGAGGCATAAAATGAACGTTGGCAGATGGGACAGGTCACGGACCAGAGCCATAGCACAGCAGATAGGGCTCTTGCCTTGCATATAGCCAGCCTGATTCAGTCCCTGGCATCCTATAGGTCCCCTTAGCTTACCAGGACTGATTCCTGATGCAACGCTGGTAACCCCTGAGCACTACCAGGTATGGCCCAAAAACCAAACCAAACAAAAAACAAAACAAAATCCCCCAAAGTTGTATGGTCTTGGGAAGGTGTCAGAGGATGTCTTTGGTCTCCTCTGAATCCCAGTCTTGTCTTTCCCTCCTTCTCTGTCTGTCCTCCTGTATATAGGGCAAGGATATGGCTGTGGGACGGGGCCCACTCCAAGAGTTTAAGGGCACAAATAGGTGTTCACTGGCTGACAGGAATTTCTAGCATCTTATCAGCCACGCTTGGCATCCGGAACACTCTTTCTGCCAGCATCTTGTATTTCTCAGGAGCTCTGGACAACATCTCTTTTGTGTCAGAGTCCTCCAGTCCGCCTCCACAGGCAAGGCTGAGAGCTGCCGCAGCCACATCCCCACACATTCTTGGGTTTTTTGTGTACATTCCGATCCATCATCCCCCCTCAGTCCTTCACATTGATCTCTTGGCCTAATAGCATCCTTCAGCTTACTATCATCATGATGATTATAATCACCATTTTCCATTCTGTCCTCAACATCATTATCGCCACAGATGCAGCTATTAGTGACTATGCATGAAGCTCGCCCTGCTCTCTGGAATACGAGCTTTCCAGTCACGAACTTTCCAGGTGCTGTTTCCAGTGAGAATGCAACCAAAGACCCCTGCGGGACAATGAATGTTTCCCATCTTGCTCCCTTTATGCGTGTGAGAGTGTATGCGTGTGTGTGTGTGTGTGTGTGTGTGTGTGTGTTGCGCGCATGTGTGTTGTGTATTTTCTTGGAACTGGACATGAGTTTAATCTGAGTTTTACCCAGCTCAGAAGGGGTAATTGTGTCCCCTTCTGAGCTGGGAATGTTGAAGAGATTGTTAGTAGGTACAATTCTAACCATGTCTTATCACTTATATGCAGAACCAGGAATGTGGAAATTGCTACTGATACTCATGGTTGAATTTTGAGTCACTCTTCTCCTTTTCTTGGGCTTTCTGTGTTAGCGAGATAGAATCTCTCTCTCTCTCTCTCTCTCTCTCTCTCTCTCTCTCTGCCTCTCGCTCTCTCACACACACAAACACACACATACACATCCCTAGAGGCCTTTGTATGAATCCCCAATCTGTAAAAATAATAGAAGGGAAATTTCAGATGTGTTTTTGATTATGGACCTGAAGATAGGGAAGCTCTCTGTTGCCACAGGTGGACCCTGTCTGGCACATGAGCCTTTACACCCAGAGAGACTCCCTGGCTGGAGACCAACATGTAGCAGAAGGAAAAGCCAAAGCTTTTGAAGAATGAGAACTCAATGTGCCGTCAGTGGTTTGAAGATGGCTGTGCAGTGTGAGAAGGAATGCTTGCAGAATCCAGGAGAAATCTAGGAGGAAGCAGGGAATCTCTTTCCCACCATGGCAGGGACCTGAGTTCTGCCGGCTGAGGCATGAGCTAAGAGGCAGGTTCTTCCGGAGCCTCCAGGAAGAGCCAGACAGATGGCGACTCCATTTTTGTCCTTGTGAAACCCAAAAAGGGAAATGAGCCAAGATAACACCAGCTTTACTCCTGCAGAGCAGCACTGTAAATTTGTTTGTGTTTGTTAATTTTGTAGTAAATTGTCAAGGCAGGAATAGAAAGCTAATGCACTCTAGAAACCATTCATGTTTCCTCAGAGGGAATTCAGAGTCCTCCAGAGCTGCTCTTGAGTCTTCCCTTCTGGTCTCGTGTGATCCTCTGTAAACACACGTTCCAGCTATGGAAGAGCTCTCACTGCGCCTTAATGGGGAGGGAAAGAATCCTGTGCTTAGATAGTTAGTTGGGCCCTTTCCTATTCCCTATTTAAGAGGGTACAAGCACAACCTCCACATTGCCAAGGTCTAGTGAATGTGGCAATAGACGGTGTCAGAAGGTGAATTATCTACCATCTGTAGGTATCTGTTCATCTGTAAAATGCAAAAAATAGCACTTCATTCAACAACTATTTTTTCAATACATACTGTGTGCCAAGAGCTGTGTATAAGACAGTGAGTAGCTTCCTAATAAAATAGTGCTTTGGCATTCACTTTTCATAAGGGATAATGTGGTAATAGATTGTTTTCTCCTCACTGATAATTGGGGGCATTGGTTGAGAAAGATATATATATAAATGAAAGGAACCATGGAAATAATTGATTACATTGATTACAACCCTTCCATTAAAGATGAAAAGAATTAGACAAAGAGTGGAAGGTTCACCTAAGATCATATCCTGAGTCAAGGTTAGGTTTAAGATTTAGATTACTGGTCAGTAGACTTCACGGCCTTTTCCATTAATCTTTCGTGTCATGTTTGGTAAAAGGCATAGCAAACAGGAAAAATCAGATGGTCTAGAATTTTCAGAGATCAAAGTTAATATCTTCCACACTTGGAAGTGGCAAAATAAAATTTTATATATGCCTAACATTGCAAAATTATATCCATCTTCAGGGGAGTTTAGAAGTGTTAGCCTGTAAATAAATAATATGGATATTCGCCTTTCTTAAACAGGCTGGGACAGAGATATAGTACAGAAGGTGAAGCACTTGCCTTGTGGACAGCCAATTCAAGTTTGTGCCCAGAAACCCCTCTGTCCCCCACACACTGCCAGGAGCAATCCCTGAGTGCAGAAGCCAGGAGTAAGCCCTGAGCACTTCTGCATGTAGCCCCCAAACCAAAACCGAACAAAACCTAAAAAGATGGACCACAGAATGGAAAATTTACAAATGTATCTCTCCAACCAAAACATTGGATAGAGAGTATCTTTTAACATGCCTCTTTCATATAATAAGAAAAACAAGATTGGTAAATATGAACAAAAGACTTGAACAGACATTTCACCCAAAGAAATTCTATAAATTGTTAATTAGTATGTTTTTTTAAAGTGCTTGACACCATTAACATGATAATAAATGCAAAGTAAAAGCACAGTTTTCTGCCACTAGACACCCACCAGAATGGCTAAAATTAAAAATGCTGCTAATCGCAGAATTGAAGAGAACCTAGAACAATTATACTTCTCATATAGCTTACAGGCATATTAGTTGACAAAGCCACTTGTAAAAATACTTCAGCATTATCCTCTAAGAATAAATATATACCTATCCTCTAAGAAATTATTCTCCCAGATAGATACCCAAGAGGTATATTCAAGAATGCCCACTGTAACTTTCAACAGTCAGACTAGAACTAGGCCAAGTCTCCATCATTAGCAAAAGTGAATATTAGTTTTTATACTCAGACAGTGTAATACTTTCCACACTCTTTAAATTACTACTGTTAACCACAAAAGCATGGGTGACTCTCACAGATACAATGAGTGAAAGAAGGCAAATAGAATGGCGTGTGCACGCTGATGTTCCATTAATCTGAAGTTCAAATACGCGCAAAACTGTGGAAAGTTCTGGAAATAGGAGGCATATAGGGAGCACCATGGCATGAGAGTCGATATCAGTTTTAATCAGTGTGAGCGCTCATTCAGGAACGCTGTAAATATAGAGCTGTAAGTGCTCTGTAGCTTGACTGGGGTATTGGCTGTGCAATAGAAACCTATTAAAATTCATCATGCTAGAAACTTGTGAATTCTATGATAGCTATTTTAGTGATGTCTTCTTTTAAAATTTTTATTAAAGCACCATGATACACAAAGCTATTCATATTTGTGTTTTTGATGTACTATGTCCCAGCATAAATGCTGTATTTAGAGGTGACTACAAGAGTATGCCACCCGCACGGCAAGCCTGGCAACATGGGTAGCTTTACCCATGTCGTATTTGATATGCCAAATACCAGTAACAATTATAGACCTCATTCCCATGACCTAATATAATGGCTTGAGGCTCTTTATGTTCCTGGAGCAAGCAGGTGCCCTTGGACTCTACTAGCATGAGACAGGACATATGGAGATGTTACTGGTGCCCGCTCGAGCCAATCAATGATGAACGGGAAGACAGTGATAGTGATAGTGATGTCCCAGCACCAATCCCACCACCAGCGTCTCTTCCCTCCACCAGGATTCCCCAGTTTCTCAATGCCCCTCCTCCCCTAATCTCCATCTTCAGCCTGCTGCCTTGACAGGCACATTTTCCTTTTGATCGTTGAAGCTTGGATCTCTTGTGTTCGGTATTGTTGGCTCTAGGCCACCCATGTGTTTGGATCCCTTTACCCCTGCTCCTCATTGCCTCCTGTCCGATTCTCCCTTTTGAAAGGTGTTCTGGGGCCTACCCATAGCACAGTGGGTGGGTGTTTGCCTTGCACGTGGCCAACCCAGGTTTGATCCCTAGCGTCCCATAGGGTCCCCGAGCACCGCCAGGAGTAATTCCTGAGTGCAGAGCCAGGAGTAACCCCTGAGCATCGCCGGGTGTGACCCAAAAAAGCAAAAAAAAAAAAAAAAAAAAAAGATAGCATATATTATGTCTACATGCTTATTGCCCCTTTTAATTTTATTTTGATATTTTATTATACCACCGTGAGATGTACAGTTACAAAGATGTTCATAAGATGTAATATTTGGGTTTCGCCATACAGTGTTCCAGCACCCATCCCTCCACCAGTGCCCATTTCCCACCACCAATGTCCCCGATTCCCTCCCCTCCCTCCAGCCTGCCTCTATGGCAGGTTCTTTATTTCTTTCTCTTTCTCTCTCCTTTTTCTCTTTTCCTTCCCTTCCACATTGTGGATTACAGAACATACATTAAGAGGTTGCTATGTATATCTTTTTTCCTGTATTTAATGCTCAGTTCTAGGTTGGTATCAGCACTTTCGACAGTTATTAGCACACTGTTCCATTCTCTGTCTTACCTAGCCTCTGACTCCCACACATTTGTGATAATTTCCACCTTTGACAAGACCTCTTGTTCCATGTTTCGCCTGACCTTGGATATTGGTATCATAATACATATATATTTATTTCATGCAAATAAATGCAGTCATTCTATATCTGTCTCTTTCTGGCTAATTTCACTCAACATGATCCTCTCCATGTCCATCCATTTATAGGCAAATTTCATAACTTCATTTTTTCTGACAGCTGCATAGTATTCCATTGTGTAGATATACTAAAGTTTCTTTATCCAGTCATTGATTCTCGGACACTCTGGTTGTTTCCAGATTCTGGCTATTGTGAATAATGCTACTATGAACATAAAAGTAGGGATGGTGTTTTCACTGCGTATTTTTGGCTTCCCAGGGTATATTCCCAGGAGTGGTATGGCTGGGTCAAATGGGAGCTCAATTTCTAGTCTTTGGAGGAACGACCATATTGTTTTCCAAAAAGGCTGTACCAGTCGACATTCCCACCAACAATTTGCCCCTTTTTTAAAATTTACATTTTTATCATCATGGCAACATTTCTGCTTTATGTTGTCTGGAAGGTCCATTCTGGATACGTTCTTATTGTATATTGTGTGTACAGTTTCTCTGTATTATGTGTCATCATCTGCTTTCTTGTGTCCCTGGCTGTTGATAATTAAATGTCATAATTTCACATTGCGAATTTCACATGTTGGGTGCTGGACTCTGTTGTATTCCTCTAAGCAGTGCATTTTGTTCTAGTATGCAGTTAAATTACTTAGAATAAACTTGGTATCTCCAGGGTGTGCTTTTAAATTTTCCTTAATTACTCAAGTGTCTCTGGTAACTGAATGAAAGCTGGGATGGGGGCTGGGACATAAATAGCTTTTTAGGGCATAAGCCAGGCATGAACCCAACAGGGAGTTGATTCCCAGCAGCAGGTGGTCTTCTGATCACCGAGTATGATCCTGGAAGCACCCAATACTGCAGGATTGGCCCAGCTATGACCAGTGGTGCAGGGACCAAGCAGCACCATATCCTTGGGATTTGGTCACCCTAGATTCAGAGCAAACCAGAGCTCAGAGCTGGTCCTGCCACTAAATCTTGAGGATGTTATTCACCTTAAAGGTCTTTATACTCCACCATGAACTTTAGAGAACATGCGCTATTCTTGGCCCTGTGTAAGACAGTAGATTGTTGGGTCTGCTCTTAGTGGATAGCTTTGGCTCTTTCCTGGATTTGGTTAGTTTCCTTTCATGTAAGCTCAGACCAGTATTCAGCCAGACGTGCAGATCTCCCTGGAAGTCTTTTCCTGTGCAATTGCATTTTTTATTACAGTCTTTCCTTCTAATTCTAACTACCTTAGTCTCCATGTGCTCTAATCTAACTCCTCAGTTCAGTGAGAACTGCTAGGCTCTGTTGTGATTGTCCAGCTGCTCACAGCCTGGACACTGCCTCCCAGAAGAAGGTCTGGTAATCATAGGGATCATTTTGTTTGTTTCTCTTTTGCCTGGATCATAGTCCTGCAAAGCCTGTTGTGTAATCTCTGAAAACTATTACTTAATATATTTTGTCTGGTTGTCTGTTTAGATGAGAGTGTAAATATAGTCCTTATAACTCTATTGTGGCCATAAACAGAAATTTTATGTCATTTTTAAAAAAATTGTTCTCTTTCTCAATTTATATCATGTTTTATGCATATATTCTTATTAAGAGAATGAAATATTTTAAATTATTAGTATCTGGTATAGAGATCCCCACCTTGTCTAGCTCTATTGTTCTTTATATCATCTTGAATAGTTACACAAGCTTTAAAGAGAGATATTACTGATATTGCTGATATCTTCATGTTAAATATCTCAAGACTGAGATTCATAGAAGTTAATAACTTGTCCAAAGTCAGTATATTAAGCCACTCATATTCAAATGTGGTTTCTTTGACATTTACACACCACAATGAGCAACACGTAATATTAAAATAGAGCTCACATTAAAAACAATTGGGGTCAAAGCATTTTAAGGTCAAAAGATTAACATGCATAAATTTTTTACTTAAACACATGACTTAAAAAGTACAAACTTTTTCACAACACAGTTGTTAGAGTCATCATTCAACACCAGTCCTACCACCTGTGTGTTCCCACGACCAAAGACCCTCATTTCCCATCCATCCCCCATCCCCATACCTGCTCTCTTAGCCAGCACTAATTATATTGACTGTTATAACCCATATGGGAATGGTATTGATAAAGTCATGACTTATTTTCTGGGTTTTTATGTGCAAATCTGGCCGATTTCTGTTCTCGTGATTCACTTTCTGAGTTTCTAGAAGATAGAGGGTTTCCACTAGTCAACCGCAAACCCTCCACCACCACACCAGGGACAACACTTATTTAAAAATTTTCAACCTCTGTTTGAGCTTCTCCTAAGCATACACTGAATAATCTATTGTATATTGCTTGTTGGAGCTAGTTCTCTAAATACGATCAATGAATATATTCTTAGACAAAAGTCAATAGAAATCATTTTAAATCTCAACTGTATCCATTGTGCCATTTAGGCCCACTATATAAGAAATTATCGATATGTTCCCATAGACCAGACATCATGCTGTCACACTTGTGATTGTATGCCCCAAACTTAATTCTATGAAATGTGGCAAGATACCTGGAATATCAGTATACCAGGCTTTGAGATATTGTGTGGCCGCTTACGGCTGCAAGCACAGGGAAAACTGGTAGCAGCTCTGCCCGGAAAACATGCAGAAATTTTAAGTAAATCAGATCATAGAATTTCACAGTACAGGTAAAGATCCAACATACTATTTTGTAGGGTTGTATGTGTGTTAAGAGCAAAAGAAAGCATGTTTATGTGCATGCATGCATGTCTTTTGTGCATTGGACAAACAAACATACATAATCATATGACACTTCTGAATCCTGTCACTTTTACATGTAATGCAGAAAATATATTAAATTTCCAACACACTATCATTTTCCTACGACTGTCACAATAAACTGACACCAATTTGGTAGCTTAAAATGATAGAAATGTATTCTCTCATGGCACTGGGACCAGGAGTGAGAACCAGAGTGTCAGTAGGACCTGCAGTGTCTCTGAAGGCCCTGGGGAAGAACCTTACATTCCTCTTCCTGATGCTGAAGTCTTCTGGTGTTCCTGGGCCCTTTTCTACATAATTATGTTCCTTGTCCACATCTTCCCAAGGCTGCTTCCCTGCCCTCTGTCTCCCTTCTGTTTCATACAAGCTTGGGTTTAACACCCACTCTGGTCCAAGATGATTTCCTTTTGAATCCCTTCATTACATCTGTAGAAATCTTAATGTGCAAAGGTCATATTGGCAGGCACCAGGGGTTAGGAACTGTTTGTATCTTTTGGGGGTTGGGGGTGGAAATACATTGAAAACCCTATAAAGTTTTTATGTAAGTTTAAGGCTCCTTAAGTTTCTATCCAGAGGGTCACAGACTAGCTCAGGAAGTGCCTTGCAAACCTCTGTGTTCTTCCTCCAATGTCGCTGAAGTTTGGGGGAAAGCCAGGCACAGAGCAGATCTCTCTCCTCCATGCCTCCTCTCTATATTTGATTCAGCAGATCTTGCCGCCCTGCCACACACATATTTTACCTTCAGTAATTCTTCATCAGCCGTGCCTGGGAAGTAACTCTAGACATCCAAGTCCAAACCAGAGGACTTCCTTTAGTTTGTTTGTTCATTGATTCATCCTTGTTTGACAACATAAACTTCTAACACCTATCCCGAGCCCCAAGGGCGTCTTCTCTCCAGCTACGTCTCATTGCATTTGGGCATTGAGGCAGCGCTGGGTCTGTGCCACCTTTGAGTCAGAGCCTTTGCCATCCAACATTCCGATTCACTCCCTTCCCTCCAGTGACTGCTGGTGCCCAGCATTTCTGTGATGCAATTTTCTTTTCAAGTTCTTTTCCTCTGCACGCTACAAGCCATGGCTTTTCTTGCTAATTCTTCCTTGTAATCTCACTAATGAAGCATCTCCAACATGATGGGGCTGAATTTTTTAAGGGGTTAGACTTAATAACTAGGTCATTACCACTATTTAGTAACCGGACTCATTAACAGGCCTCTTTTCTCCTTGCTGCAGCATAATGAGGCTATTAATTAGAGCCAAGACATGAACGCTCTGGGCTCGCTTCAATGCCATCTGGGGAAATGGCTAGATCTTGGATCATAACTCCTGTTAAATGAGTTTCACTTCCATGTAAACGTCGTTTTCTCTGTAAAGGTTTTCTTTGGGGGGTTCTAGTATTCCCCATCCCCATCTTTTCAACTCTGTTGTGGGAGTTTGGGGTGTGTAGAGCTGGAGAATTGGGGGTTTATTGCTGTGGCCCCCGTGGCTTGCTCTGGTCTGGAGGCAGTTTCATCTCTGCCTTCCTTTCTTCATCCGGGCGAGTGTGAGGGTTAAATGAATTCGTACATCGAGCGTGTAGAGCAGTTCCTGAAACAGTGGGCATTTTATAGAGGTGAGCAGTTATTTTTATTCATTAAATCAGAGAAATTGCTTTGATACCTGCAGAGTGTAAATCATAGACTGTGATTGTGCATGTTTTAAGGTGCATTTGAATTGTGTCTCTCCAAAGCCAGTGTGTTAAAGTCCTATTTTCCTGTGTTTTGGAATGAACCTACTTAAAGATAGAATGTTTATAGAGGGAAAGGGTTTGTTTTGTTGGGGTGGGGGGGGTGTCACAGCCAGCAATGCTCAGGACTTTCTTCCTACTCTGCCCTCAGGAATCACTCCTGACAGGCTCAAGGGACCATATGTGATGCCAGGGAATGAACCTGGGTCAGCTGCATACAAGGCAAGTGTCCTACCTGCTGTACTATGGCTCCAACCCAATATCTTTGTAGACAGCAAGTAAGAGTGGGGTCATTAGGAATGGACATTGCTCTAGTTGGACAGGTATCCTGATTGAAAGGGGGCACTTGGCCGGAGTGATAGCCCAGCGGGTAGGGTGTTTGCCTTGCACACAGCCGGCCCATGCTGGCCCGGGTTCGATCCCTGGCATCCCATATGGTCCCCCGAGCACCGCCAGGAGTAATTCTGAGCGAAGAGCCAGGAGTAACTCCTGAGCATCGCTGGGTGTGACCCAAAAAAGCAAAAAAAAAAAAAAAAAGAAAAGAAAGAAAGAAAGAAAGAAAGAAAGAAAGAAAGAAAGAAAGAAAGAAAGAAAGAAAGAAAGAAAGAAAGAAAGAAAGAAAGAAAGAAAGAAAGAAAGAAAGAAAGAAAGAAAGAAAAGAAAAAGAAAAGGAAAGAGAGGAAGAAAGGAAGGAAGGAAGGAAGGAAGGAAGGAAGGAAGGAAGGAAGGAAGGAAGGAAGGAAGGAAGGAAGGAAGGAAGGAAGGAAGGAAGGAAGGAAGGAAGGAAGGAAGGAAGGAAGGAAGGAAGGAAGGAAGGAAGGAAGGAAGGAAGGAAGGAAGGAAGGAAGGAAGGAAGGAAGGAAGGAAGGAAGGAAGGAAGGAAGGAAGGAAGGAAAGAGAGAGGCACTTGGATACAGAAACTCATGTCAAGGGAAGGTGACCTGAAGATAGTGACCTTCATGGGACCCCGGGAAGAGATCCTTCCTTTAGGCACTATCCCTGCCCACACTCCGGGTTTGAACTTCTCACCACTAGAGCTAAGACAAAATGGATTTCTGCTGTTTAAGCCATCTCGTGGCAGTGTTTTGTTATGGCAGCCCTAGGGAAACTGCAGATGTCATAAGGAATCTTCAACCTCAGGGAGCATATAATCTTGTGGGGAAATCTATTCCATGGGACTCAGGCCCTGGCAAAAGCAATTCACTCACTTGTTTAAACAGTAAAAAAGTAATGTACAGATGGTCAGGCTTGTGAGCAGCACATAGATACAAAATTATACTCCAATCTCTTCCTCTGTCCCACTTTTTTCCTCACATTGCTTATTTCTTTTTTAATCAATTTTTTCCATTTTGGTTATTATAGTTTAGGACACATACTAATAATAATATTAACAGTTATGGCTTTGCTGTACACAACTATCTCACCACACCACCACCAAAGTGCCCAAGACTCTCGACCAATGTCCTTATGCTCCTTCCAGTCCACCTCATCCATTGCCCCCACCCCACCATCCCCAGTTTTCTGTTCCCAGTTCTGTGGTCCAAGGCCAAGGGTTTGCCATCACTTGACTACATCCATTTCCCTTTGTTTCTCTATAAGGTATTTGTCCGTATTTGGCTCTGCTCTTCTGTTTGATATGACCGTACTCTCTCATCCTCTCTCCCACCCCCCTCTACCTCTGTTTTCTGTGCTTCTTCAGTGAATAGGTAAAAAACATAATTCTTTAGTCATACCCTGGTTAGTAAGATATAAGCATCTAGGATAAACTATTCCAAGTTCTCATGGAAGTCCTCTTCTTCTATACCCTTCCTCGGGTGCCAGCCCCATCGAGTGAGACACCAGGTGTCAGTGCGTAGCACTGGTGCTTCTGCCCTGCCTTGTGGCTGGAGAGCATGGTGGGAAAGGCAGGAAGCTCAAAGATCACAGCATCACTGTATCAGACAACTGTAACCTCAATCAGCTGCAGAAGAGGTAAAAATCTAGGGAAAAAGTTTTATCAAACAGAACCAAACTTAGAGTCCTGAAGCTAGAGTTACTTTTTTTTACCTTCAAGAAGATAGAAATACGCCATGTTTCAAAGCATGGGTCCCTGAATCAGAGACGTGTAGTTTTGGTCCAACTCTGCCTTCTAGTCATCATGTAGCCCTGAAGACGTCTGCCTCCACGCCTCTCAAAACTAGTGGCACATACTACTACCAATCTCCTAAGTTTGGGGGAGGCATAACTGTGTTTGGGGCACAGAGAGGCTCTCATAAGTGTTTGCAGTGATGAGCATCATTGGCATTGGATGAATCTTCCTGTGTTTTGCTTTCTCCTTCAGGCAGAATTCCTCCGAGTTGAATCTGGCTGCTTATGTTACGGGGGCTGTATGGTGGACATGCAAGTTGTGAGAAATGGGACCAAAGTGGTGAGGTAAGAAGCACTTAATTATAGAAATCTTCATTTGGGGGGTACATGTGGTGTCCGGTCACTCTGCCTGCTGCTTACCACATTAGCCCTGAGCGGCATTTACTCTCGTGTACAGAATGTCTGCCCCCAGAGTTCTGGTCTTGTTGGGAGAGAAAAGAAGAGTGGCACAGATAATCTGGGAAGCATCTGGAGTGAGCCCTAGGCTCACAAGCAAGGGTTCAGATTCCATGTATGGCCTGTGACTGTATTCAGGAGTCCTGGTTGGTCCTTCTTCCCTTCCCTTTCTGATCTCCAGCACATTGATAGCACAGAAGTAGGAGTTATGTGTGTGAAAACACCCTATGAATTCCAAAGTTCTGTGCAAACCCAGGGTTTAGCAGCATAAGCTAAGTACAAATGCTTGGGAGAAAGAAAATATGTGAATTAACATATTTCTATCTTGTGAAATACCCAGAGAATAATACTCACTAGGTCTTGGGAGGGTTCAGATGGGAAAGAGGCTACAGGCTTGGAGGTGTAAATAGAAAAAGTTTTGAGGAAAGGGTGACATTTGTTCTGAGTCTTGTCAAACAGTGGAATGTGGGCATTCTATGCATTCTGGGCATAGGAAACAGCCTTTGCAAATACCACAGGCATAAGAAGTAGCGTGTTCAGAAAGTCAGCTAATTCAGCCATCATTTACTGAGTGCCAACTGCATACCAGGAAAGACACTCTATCACTTCCATTTCCAAGAATGGAAGGGACCATTTGAAACAACTCTGTCACTGAAAACAACTTAAAAACTGGTGCTAACTACTGGTACTCTTCAGAGAGTTGGCATGTCAGATAAGGTATTACCAGGATGGTTGAAAAATGGGAACCCAGAGAAATAAATGCATAGAGAGATCTGCCTGTTTCCTGAAAATATTGCCGAGTCCAGCAAATTTGAAAATTGTTTTTGATCACTGAGGAGGGCCAAGGGAAAGAGAAATCTCTGTATAGGACCACTCAGAGTAGAGATCGTTAATGGTAGACCTGCCTACACTAGACTGCCAAGACCCATAGAGCAGTGCCTTCAAGGAAATGTGAATTCCAGTTGGATGAGTGCTCACAAGTGCTGACAGCTTGAATTGCTTTTTGATGGCCGTTCCAGAGAGCTTTAAGCCTGAAAGTGAGTTTATGGTGATCCAGACATGCCAGGAGTAAAATCAGATCTTAAGTAGAAGAAGGTACTTTTTTTCATCTTATGATCATTTTTCAAATAACTTTTGTAGGATAGCTAACACATAGAAAAAAATACCTAGACATAGGCACCATGGATGAAAGGAAAAAGGACAACAGGCAATAAATGACAAGCAGACTCTAGAAAGATACCCTCTAAGCTATCAGATATTTAATGGAACAGAGTCTTATTCTTAAACTTTTTAAGCCATGCATATTAAGTTAATAGTACTCATCAGGCAGATGATATCTGTAATGAATAAAATGCTGAAAAAGATGATATGAAGTATTAAAAATAGAACATCTAAAGATGAAAATTATAACAACTAAAATTTTGGAAATTTGTGTGTTTAGTGACTTGCACAGTGTTGGTGATTAAGATTTTGACATTATACACAAGTTAAAAAATAACCTCCTCTCTGAGCTTCAGCTACCCTCACCCCATGAACGTGAGGTTCATCACAAGTGCACGACGACCCCCAAGTTCATCATGTTCCTGTCCCTTATATCCTTGTTTCTCCCTTGGTCAGAGGATGCCCATATGTTGAAAGAAAAGGAGCCTTGGGAACCATGGTGGGACCCCAAATAGCAAAGTCCCCCTTCCCTTTGGCCTTTTAAGACTATAAATACTCACACTTCCCATGGAGTCTCCCTCTTATGGTCTTTTGTGCAAACTGCAATCTCTGCAGAGTACCGTAGGAGTTCATTATTTTTAGCAATCATCAGTTATATTAAATAGTAATAGGCTAAATACAAAGTTTCTCAAGAACTGTTCAAGATTTCTTAAGAATATATATTTCATTCAAGTGTCATCTACAAATCATCTACAAATATAGAAAATTTGAAAGATAAATAGATATGAGTATATATTTATGTACATATTGATACCATATAACCACTTGATGAAAGAAAACTGTTCAAATGGAGCTGTATTAATAGTAGGGGGAAATCGACTGCTAGGAGGTAGACATTGAGTAATGACCCATTATGATAGATCAAGGAGTCATAGACCAAGAAGATATCATTTTTAATTTATGAGCATGTCTAAATGAATGCCTCAAACTACACTTAAAACATGGTGGATTAAGAAATCCCACATGACTGCTGTTGTTGATAAAAGAAAAGGGAAATTTGGATGCCGATACAAGGGCAAAATTGCCATCTGATGATGGAGACAAGAGGTCGGGGTCAGAGTGATGCGTCTGCAAGCCAAGGAATGCCAGAGATGTCCATCAGCCCCCAGAAGCCAGACAGGCATGGAGCAAATTGTCATGTGTCCCTCAGAGGAAGTCATCCTTCCCATGGTTCAGTGTCAAATTTCTAAACTTAAGAACCATGAGAGAAGGCCTTGCTCTTATTTTAATTCATTCAGTCTTTGCTACTGTCAAGGCAACCTTAGAAACACAAATATAATTGTGTTCCTCAAATCAATCCCTGCCTCCAAGATCTTGTTAAGATACCTATGGACCACTCACTAAATCTCTGGTAGGGCCCCAGGTCCTGCTTTTCCTGCACAGTGCCAGTCCTGCAGTGTAGACTGGCTGTTGGAAGGTGCTCCTGTTCCTGGGGAAGGAGCACGTGGTGTGGCTGGATAGTGCCCATAGAGCCACAGCTCTGGGTCCAGGGATGCCTGGGGCTGTTGAGTTGAGTTCTGCTTCTTCCAGGATGGTGCTTATAGCCACAACCAGGCCTCTCACCCTGGCCGGTCACTCAGTACAAACCTGTGCAAACCTTCTCAGAGACCCAGTAGCTCCTGTCTGACTCATAGTGTGTCCCATGAATGAGGGACCACTAAAGGTTCTCCCAGTCCCAGACTACTCTTCCCAGCCCCCAGCTATGGTCTCCTAAAGGGAGAAGCTGAGCAGTGCTCTTGGTTTGCCATTTAGTCTT
The DNA here is from genome assembly GCA_021461705.1 of Cryptotis parvus. Lineage (NCBI taxonomy): Eukaryota > Metazoa > Chordata > Mammalia > Eulipotyphla > Soricidae > Cryptotis > Cryptotis parvus. The sequence goes on from JAJIBD010000357.1 coordinate 59,926, forward strand.
CCCAAGACATTAAGTATTTGCGTTAAAAATGACCTGGAGCATATTCAGAGGTGCAGGACGATCAAGGCCTTTGTCTTCTGAAGTCTTGTTCTTGGGAGGTCCCGTCAGGGAAACCAAACCATTGTTGGGTGCTCTGGCAGCCATTCCTTCTGCTTTGGAAAACCAACATTTTCCGCAGTAGTCACCCACCCCAACTGGAGGACTTGTGTGGTATCGGGAGCTAAAGGCACGTGACCAGCCCTAGGATCATACTCACACCGTGGGCCCACCGCTCCCAAGCCAGTGAGAAGCAGTTGTGAGCCTGGCCCTCATGTAAGACATATGTGTTCTGTGTCTGCAGAGCTAGTGGCCCAGATCCCGGATGTGCCACACCTACTGGGGAGGAAGGGAGGGAAAAGGAACACAGTGCCAGGAGGGAGGGAGAGAGAGAGAGAGAGAGAGAGAGAGAGAGAGAGAGAGAGAGAATACCTGCCTTTCCTATTAAAAACCCTGAGTCCAGATCCATTACTAACCTTCAGTCTCCCCAAACAAAACCAACCAACCTTTGTGATGAAGCACATATGAAACTTAGGCATTTGTCTTTCTTTAACACTTTCCAGCATTTCCTACACACTCACGAGGCGCTGCTTCAAGCACCCAACAAGCATCTGTTCGTTCCATCCTTTCAACAGCCCTGTCTCTTGTGTACTACTCAAGTCCACCCTTTCTTGATAAGATAAGAAGACAGAAGCATCAGTCAGTTTAATAATGGAATCCAGGGTCCGGAGCAATAGCCCAGTGGCTAGGGCATTTGTCTTGCACCCGGCCGGCCCATGCGGCGGCCGGGTTCGATCCCCAGCATCCCATATGATCCCGAGCACTGCCAGGAGTAATTCCTGAGTGCAGAGCCAGGAGTAACCCCTGAGCATTGCCGGGTGTGACCCAAAAAAAAGCAAATATATATATATATATATTTTTTTTATTTTTATATATACACATATATATATATATATATATATATATATATATGTGTGTGTGTGTGTGTGTGTGTGTGTGTGTGTGTGTGTGTGTGTGTGTGTGTGTGTGTATAACAGAATCCAAGTCTCCAGCCAGGAAAGACAGAGCGAGCCTGGCAGTCTGGCCCAAGCCAGGACGGAAGACCACGTGCCCCATAAAAAAGGCACTAACTCTCCCATTGTGAGTGGGTGTGAAGAAGAATCAGGAAGGATGGTAGGAAAATATTTAGGAGAGTCAAGCATCCAACTAGGGTAGAGAGTTAGGTGAAATGAAGGAGCCACTAATTCATGGCATGAAAGCTCAGGAAAGTATAAAACTTACTGATAAATGTATTTGGTCAAAGAGGGGCCGGGCAGAGGCTATCACAGTTGCAGATATGTGTGCACCCAGCCTCACAGCACCTAAATATACAAGATATACGCATATATAGCAATGCAGTCATAGGAGAGCACTTAATTGTCCTGCTTTTTAGCACTGAGTAGGCGATCCAACAGATAAGATGCTCCCTTCAGCATGAGCTCCCTTCAGGTCAAGGGACTTGGGAGGCAAGAGAGATAAGACAGTGGATAGGGCACTTGCCTTCACACGGTCAACCCGGTTCAGTTCTCAAGCACCACCTAGGGTCCCCCAAGCACCGCCAGGATTCCTCCCTGATCACAGAATCAGAAGTATCTGGGCACAGCCAGGGGTGCCCCTACCCTGCCCAAAAAATGTTCAAGTGAACCCAGTAAAGCTGATCATTCCACCAACAGCAAAAGAATATACATTCTAACATACATTTAAAATATATGTGTGTTCCATGATAGGGCACCAGGGCACAGAAGGAATCGAGGGGATGATTGATATATCAAGTGTTTAGACCACTGTTGTGTGAAAAGAGAAACAGGAAGATCACGGAAATTTTACAGATTCGGGGCACAGCCATGGAAATAGCAAAATGTAAAGACAACATACAGAATGAGAGAAAATACTGGCAAACTGTCTCTCCGAGAAGGGATTCAGAGCCAACAGTATATGAAGAACTCACACCACTCATTAGCTGAGACAAATGAACTGATTTCTAAAATGGAACAAAGAATACAAATGGTTGTGTTTTTCTCAATGAAGACATCCAGATGGCCAATAGTACATGAAAAGATACCAATACAGCGTCTCTAATCATCAGTGAAATGCAAGTAGAAGCCAGAGTGATTGCCCACATTTGTTAAGAGACTAGTATCAGACAGTTAAAAAAAAACAGCAAATGGAGATAGACAAAAGGAAACCTTTATATGCCACTGGTGGGAATAGAAATATGTATAGCCATTATGGAAAGAAATTGGGAGATTGCTCAGAAACACCGTAAGCAAAGCTTTCACAGGGCCCAGCATTCTACCACTTCCAGATAGATATCCAAAGAAAAATAAAATCACTCTTTTGAAGTAATGTTTGAAACTGCAGTTTCTTGCAGCCTTAACATAGCCATGGGGTGAAGTAGACGTGGAAACAAGATGTAGTGGATACAGACACACTGGTCTGTTACTCAGTGTTGAAAAATCCCGCAATTTGAACCAACATGGATACACCCCGAGGACTTTATGCTCCATGGAAAGACAAATGCGTGAGCTTGCCTATGTGTGAAATCTGAAATGCTGGAGGGAGAGTAGGCTCGTGGTTGCTGGGAACCAGCAGGTGGGACATGGGAGGTGTGCATCAAAAGCTGCTCACTGTTGTCAGATTAATCAGCTCTGGAACTTAACAAGCAGCAGCCTAATGGGAGCTGGTACTGGATCTTGAAATCTGCAGAGGGAGCAAATCTCAGTGCCCTAAGCGTGAAACAATGGCTAATGCAGTAAGGCAATGGATACGTTCATTACCTTAATCATAGTAATCACTTCACAGTGCCTACATATATGGAAATGTCAACATGTACACCTTAAATATATATATCACTGTTATCGCTGTCTTCCCGTTCGTCATCGATTTGCTCGAGCGGGCACCAGTAACATCTCCATATGTCCTGTCTCATGCAAGTAGAGCCCAAGGGCATCTGCCTGCTCCAGGAACATAAAGAGCCTCAAAGTATTCCATCAGGTCATGGGAATGAGGTCTATAATTGTTACTGGTATTTGGCATATGAAATACGACACGGGTAGCCTGCCAGGCTCTGCCATGTAGGTGGCATACTCTTATAGTCACCTCTGATCTCCAGCATTTATTGATGAACCACGCGGTCGTGTGCAGCCATGCAAGCCGGGCTGTAATAGGCTCTTCTGCTAGGTGGAGTTCTGATGAAAAGGAAGTATGGATGTGGAAAATGGTGGCCCTCATGGAGTGGGGGATCATCTGGCTTCTTTTGAAGCCCTGCTGGGGTGGCGGGCCAAGGCTAGAACCCACCATCCCTCCCGGGTGCCTCGTGAGCGGCTGGGCACAGGGGAGAGCTGGCAGCAGCTCTGCCCCATGTCTGTGAGTATCTGGATCAACTGGCAAGACGAGAAATTTGAGGTGAAGAGTCTATACATACATACATATATATATATATATATATATATATATATATATATATATACACACACACATATATGCTTGTGGGGGGTTTTTTTTGAGGGGGCTGGGAATGGATGGTTAGGCGCACACCTGGCTGTACTAAGGGTCTACTCTTGCTGTGATACTTGGGGTAATTCCTAGCAGGAACATGCATTGCTATGGACCAACGTACCCCTCCCCCATGTGTCTAGCATGTGCTCCTGCCCTTCAAGCTCTCTCCACAGCACAATGTACAGGACTTATTATCAGTGTGTCATATTTTTTGACTTGTGCCTCCATCATACCTCCTAAAGCTAGAGAAAGGGAAGAGGAACTAGTAGCATTTGCATTGAAACCAAGCCTCTGATTGTATGCCAGGTAATTTCCTTAGGGTCTTTAGATCATGAGATTTTTTTTTGATCCTCTGCCTTGGCTTACTAGCTGTTCATTCCAGGGCATCTGACCCTCTGGGAGGTCGGGGGAGCCTGTACAGAGAGCAATAGGGAACAGCAGTTTCTCTGGGGTGCTGAGTGTGGTTCCTGCTCATCCAGATTACTGGACGCAGATGTGAGGATGATCTCGCTGTGACATCTGTCACCCCATTGGTCACCAGATCAGCTGATCTGGTTAGCCAGGTGGATGTCCACTTCCTCCTTCATTGCTCCTGGGCATCCCTCCACAAACTGTACACTTGGCCATAGAGGAAACCGCACACTCAGCTATAGAGGATGTTCTTCCCCACATAGAGGAAAGAGCCATTCTTTGGTTGGGGGTTGATGAGTAGCTGCGCTCCCCTGTTAGAGCCTCCAAACAGGCTCTTGGGATACCAGATGTGGGTGCTTCTCCCACTTAGAAAAGCATCATTCAGACCTGAGACTGTACCTCTACATTCCCGTTTCTTTAACTCTAGAAGCTCATTGTTATTTAACATGGCATTTGTAAGGATCCTGTGAGTTGTTTGATGGGGAAAGGTGGTTTGGACCACATGTATTTGTTTGTAAAGGACTTCCTCTGCTCCAAGCTCTATTGCCCATATTGGCAATGTTATTGGCCACCTGGGGAATGGTATTGCCCACCCTGGAACTGGAGCCAGACAGAAAACATAATATAGGTCTGTATCACTGCATCACTATCTTCCCTTTCATCATCGATTTGCTCGAGCGGGCACCAGTAACATCTCCATATGTCCTGTCTCATGCTAGTAGAGCCCAAGGGCACCTGCTTGCTCCAATAACATAAAGAGCCTCAAACCATTCCATCAGGTCATGGGAATGAGATCTATAATTGTTACTGGTATTTGGCATATCAAATACTACACGGGTAGCTTGCGAGGCTCTGCTGAGCAGGTGACATACTCTTGTAGTCAGTATAGGTCTATGCATTTTAAAGAGATGGTCACTGAATACCCGAGCACAGAGGGAGCAGGTGGGGAGCTCAGAGGCAGGAAGGGACAGTGTGTGGAAGGTCTGAGGAGCTCCCCCAGCAGGTTGCATGCATGTGAAGCAGGGGGTGGAGAATGAGCCCAGCTCCCGCTTAGGGCTGGCAGTGAAGCTGTGTGGCCAGTTGGACCACAGGACACCCCCCCATCCCCAATCTCCTGCTCGGACCTCATTTTGGTAAAAGCCAGTGAGCCAGGAAACATGGATCCGTCAGCTTCCCTCCTCCCCCACCCTCCGCACTCAAACAGAACTGGGAAGAGTGAGATAGGGCCCAGACGAGCAGAACTTGAAGATTCATCTGTGAACAGTCTAGACCCAGGCCTTACTCAGCCTCATTTCCTGGCATCACTTTATAAACGGCAAAATATTACATCCATGTGGCGTGAGCGTCTGATTGCAGCAATGCAGTTGAGAGCATCCCTTTTCTGGACTCTGTCAAACCCCCCAAACTGAGGGCCGCTGGCCAGCTCAAGGTATTAAGAGCACACACCCTGACCCCCAACATCCAGATTTGCCAGAGGTTGCAGAGTTAGACCCAGGGCATGTTAAGATTCACCCTTTGTGGTGATTGGCAGCTGTTCTGCGCCCCTATTCCAGCCTGGCTCCACCCTGGAGCGAGAGAAAAGGGCAGCAGTGCCCGACAGACAGGAGAGGAGAAACCAAGAGTGAAAATCGCCCAAGGAGGCCCACGCTAATGAGAGCCTAGCCTCATTACGCCGCCGTGCCCGTCTCCAGCATTAGGCAACTCCAGATTACAGGCACTCGTTCAAACCACAGCGGCTGATAATGGGCACCCGCTCATTACAAGGTCAGACCTCCGAGAGGCTTAAAGAGCCACAGCCAGAAGCCTAAGTAGCATAAAATTTTGAGACGCATCAAAGAGTCTCAAAACACTTTACCCTCCCTCCTGCTGAGGACTCAGGCTTATAGATTCCAGGGGAGGCTGTTGGGAACAAGACAGATGGGGACACCTGTCCCAGAGGGGAGGGGTCTTTCATAGGATCTTTGAAACCCTAAGTTCTAACATTGCTGGGATTTGGGCGACTGGGGCAGGGAGGGGGAAGGACTGCCTGAATCCTCTTAGCTCAGTAGTCCCAGAGCTGGGCTCCTGGTCTCTCTCTCCCGGTGCTCTCAAACCCCAGCCAAGTCTGCTCCCCAGCAAGGGCCCTGCACTCTTTACATCACCCGCAAACAACTGCCCGATCTGCGGAGCTTCCCAGACTGGGTTTTCAGATGCCAGCCCTTCGTTCATCCCACAAGTATTTACAGGGCAAATTTGGGGCGCCAGGCATGCTGCAGCCAGTCCCTGCTCTCGTTTCCCAGGGCCTGGGTCAGTAGGAAAAGTGCTCCCTTGAGAGCCTGAGCTGCTGACTCGGCCTCCAAGCAGCTCACGATCTCCTATTCTTTCCTTCTTTAAAGGCAGGAGGCACAGAACTCCAGGGATACTGGCTTCATGGGCGCACAGAGCCCCGTGGACACCAGCCTCATGGAGGTACAGACCTCCAAGGATACTGGCTCATGGGGTCCAGAGCCCCAGGGACTCCGCCTCATGGGTATACAGAGCTCCAGGACACCGGCCTCATGGGGTCCAGAGCCCCAGGGACTCGGCCTCATGGGGGTACAGAGCCCCAGGGACTCCGGCCTCATGGGGTCCAGAGCCCCAGGGACTCGGCCTCATGGGTATACAGAGCCCCAGGGACTCCGGCCTCATGAGGTACAGAGCCTCAGAGACTCCGGCCTCATGGGGTCTAGAGCCTCAGGGACTCCGGCCTCATGGGGTCTAGAGCCTCAGGGACACCGGCCTCATGGGGTACAGAGCCTCAGGGACACCGGCCTCATGGGGTCCAGAGCCCCAGGGACTCCAGCCTCATGGGGTCCAGAGCCTCAGGGACTCCGGCCTCAGGGACTCCGGCCTCATGGGGTACAGAGCCCCAGGACTCCGGCCTCATGGTTCCAGAGCCTCAGGGACTCCGGCCTCATGGGTCCAGAGCCTCAGGGACTCCGGCCTCAGGGACTCCGGCCTCATGGGGGCACATCGCCACAAGGACACCGCCTCATGAAGCCGAGATGGAAGTGGCAGGAAGTGTCAGCAAACATGGAAAGAGATGACGTGGTGCTAGCGGCCAGTCAGGAGACTGGGGAAGGGGATGAAGGGGAGCGGGGAGCAGAGGTGGACTGAGCAAAGAAGCCTCTCCGCCCCTGGGCGGGTTCCCGCAAGGGGCAGAGCACCCAGGGAGAGTCCCGCCATCCCTCTGAAGGAAGGGCAGCTTCTCCCCATGCCTTAGACCAGGGGCGGAGAAATCGAGTCAGAGAGCTACTGGTCTCCCAGCTGGCAGAGTGTGGGCCTGGGACCCGCCTCCATGGCGGGCGCTGCCTCCACAGGTGGGCTCTTGGTCAGCAGGACCTGCTGTCCACCCTGACAAGTCCTGACTGACCCCAGAGCCCCAGAGCACAGCGGAGGCTCCAGATCCAGCCCAGCAAGGCAGAACTGGGGTCATGGGGGTGAAGAATAGAGGGCTCTCTGCCTGCCTGTCTGTCTGTCTGTCTGTCTGCCTGTCTGCCTGTCTGTCTGCCTGCCTGCCTGCCTGCCTGTCAGTCTGTCTATCTGCCTGTCTGTCTGCCTGCCTGCCTGTCTGCCTGCTTGCCTGTCTGCCTGCCTGTCTGCCTGCCTGCCTGCCTGTCAGTCTGTCTATCTGTCTGTCTGTCTCCCTGCCTGCCTGTCTGCCTGCCTGCCTGCCTGTCTGTCTGTCTGTCTATCTGCCTGTCTGTCTGCCTGCCTGTCTGCCTGTCTGCCTGCCTGCCTGCCTGTCTGCCTGTCTGCCTGTCTGCCTGCCTGCCTGCCTGTCTGCCTGCCTGCCTGCCTGTCTGTCTGTCTGTCTACCTGCCTGTCTGTCTGTCTGCCTGCCTGCCTGCCTGCCTGCCTGTCTGCCTGACTGCCTGCCTGCCTGCTTGTCTGTCTGTCTGTCTGTCTGTCTGTCTGTCTGTCTGTCTGTCTGTCTGTCTACCTGTCTGTCTGCATACCTGCCTGACTGACTGTCTGCCTGCCTGCCTGCCTGTCTGTCTGTCTGTCTGTCTGTCTCTTTCTTTCTCTCTCTTTCTCTCTCTCTCTCCTTCCTCTCCCTCTCCCTTCCTCACACCCTCCAACATGCTGAATAGGCAGGGAGGGAGGAGACCCATGGTCTGTGCACTTGATCTTCCTGTTCTGGAAACTCTGTGGAGCACTTAATGGCTCACGTCACCCTCACTTTTGGGCACCGAGGCTGAGCAATGCCAGCTTCTCCCTGGAAATGCCAGGCCAACCTTACGGATCCAACATCCAGGCCCAACTATGCTGTTGTCAACCATTTCTGTTCCCTTGAGTGATAGACAGAGAGACAGATAGTAGGTAGGTAGATAAGCAGATAGCCTAGCCACCTATCTGCTATCTGGATAGGCTGCTAGAGGAAAGATGACTAGGACAGAGAGATCATAAGCAGATTGTAGTCAGATGATTGATAGGAGAGATGTTAATTATGAAGGCAAAGAGCTATAAGTGGATTATATAAATAACAACCATTATATATATTAATCAACCATTATATATATATATAAACAATGCAGGGCTTGGAGCACTAGTACAGCAGGTGAGGTGCTTGCCTTGCATGCAGCTGACCTGGGTTCTGTCCCCAGCACACCTCCAAACCTATCAGGCGTGATCCCTGAACACAAAGTCAGGAGAAAGCCCTGAGCACTGCTGGGTATAGCCCCCAAGGAAATAAAAAACAAACAAACAATAACAAAAAATGCAATCTCTAATAGAGAGAGGCATCAAATGGGCTATTCTGTGATATAATTCTTCCGTTTCCCAGAGCAGAAGACCATGAAGGCAGGGGTTTTTTGTCCTGGTCCCCCAGAATCCCAGTCCAGGGAACAGTTCCTGTCACAGCTCAAACTCTCGTGACTGTTTTTGGAAGAGTGATGAGCTGGCCCCTCGCAATCACCAGTGTCTCCCCCAGATGGGCCCTTCCTTAGCAAGTAGGTTCAGGCATGTTTTTTCCGAATCGTAGCCTTGGTGCCTGGCACAGGGCCGGGGCTGTGCTGAGCACATTCAGAACCAGCCGCCCCATGAATGAATAAGCATCGCAGAACGGCCGGAGTGAAAGCCAGCCACCGAGCACTCTCCCGCCGCAGCTCGGCGGGGCACAGACCGCTGCCCACCACCCCTCCTCTCCTGGGGAGGCGACTGGGTCCGGGAGGCCAGAGACAATGAGTCATTGAGGGTCCCAGCTGAGTGGCTTGGGGAGGGGAGCCCCGTCTATCTCTTCTCCCGGGGTCTTTGGCCTCCCGGTACAGGAGAAAGCAGGATGGTGGGGCGCTCGCGAGGTAGGGCGTGGGAACGGGAAGAAAGCAGCGCAAGAGTGAGCCAGCGAGGTCGGTGAGGAAATGCCAGGCCCTGCTGCCCAGGCGTCTCGGGCCAACAGCCCAGCAGCGCAGCTGCCAACTCCCCAGGAGAGGAGAGGGAGGCGAGGAGCAGGCCCCAAGGGCGAAAACTGTGGCTCCAGATCTCAGTCATGGAAATTGGGGATGGGAAAGACCCGGCCTCTAGGGGGCGAAATTGCCCCCCCCAAGGGCCACTCATGTCTTTGGTGTTTTCTAAACTTGTTTTTGCTTCTTTGGTTTCTGGGCCACACCGAGGGGTGCTCAGAGGCTGTTCCCAGCTTGGCTTGATACTCGGGGTCACTCCCAATGGTGACTGTGGGACCATGTGGTGCCAGGCATGAACCCTAGGCTCCAGCGTGCAAAGCCTGCCCTGCCATCTCCTCAGCCCCTCCCTCATGCATGCGTCTAATGTCAAAGCAAATAGTATTTGAGCAGATCTCCTTTTGCTCTAATTCCCTGGACTTCCACAGGGCTGGGTACAGAGTGGGGAATAATTCCATCCCTTTAGAGAGAAGCAAAGGGGGAGCCAGGGGCACGCCTCCTCTGAGGTCACACAAGAGTAAGGAGGGGAGTGGGATCTAGACCCCACAGTGTTTTCTACCCTGGCCTTCCCATGGCTTGGCGCTGCTCAGTAGCTGGGAGTACCCTGGATGTGGGGTGCAGTGCGGGTCCTGGTTTTCCCTGGACCCTGCTTAGTGTTTGCCTGGCATGGTGCCAGCATCGGAGGAACCACACAGGCATGCACTGATGCTGGTGCCGAAGCCTAGAGGTGGTCTGTGGCTTTCCATGAGCCTTCCCCACCTCCCATGGACAACAGCCCGCCCCCTGCTTCCTGCCCAGGCTCCCCACAGGAACCTGCTGTGTCTGCCCACAGCTCGCCTTCACAGGTGAGCTCTGCAGTGCCTTGGGAGGGGAGCTTCTCTTCACCCTGCATTGCAAGCACTAGGTCTGGTCCTTGCTTCTCCCACTGTGGGCCAAGACCACCGAATGTTAAGGACACACAGCACCCTATTAATGTGTCTTGATTTATTATTAGTAAGTGTTTGACTTACATACCTGTTTTATAAACCTATCTTTCCAGGCTTGCAGAAGAATTTCTCAGGCGAAGAGGTCATGAGTGGGAAAGGTTTATGAAACCCTGTTCGAGAACAGTATAGATGACTCTGCTCCAGAGCTGAGCAGGTGACACAGGTGTGGAGCAGTTTGGATGTCAGTGTTCAAGAGCAGTGTGGAGAATACTGTTCTAGTGCTGAGCAGGCGATGCGGGTGTAGATCAGGTGTGATGTTCAAGAGCAGAGTCGCGGGGGCTGTTCGAGAGCTGTGTTGTGACCCTTCCAGAGAAGTGGTCTAGAACAGGATGCTACTGTGCTGGAGCTACAACTATGGCACAGTTGTAGAGAAGTGTGATGTCCTGAGCTATGGGCTATGTTGTTATAAAAGCCAAGTTCTAGAGCACTGTGGGTGATACTATTTACAGTGTAGAGGAATGTGGTGCTGTTCTAGAATAGTGTAGAGCAGGGGTAATGCTGCTCTGGAGCAGTGTGGGTAGTGCTGTTATAGAGCCCTGTGGGGCATGGGTCTAGAGCAGTGTAGAGCATGGGGTATGAGCAGTGCATGGCATGATGGTGCTGCACTAAGAGTAGTGATGCTGTTCTAGAGCACTGTAGGCCAGGGAAATGTTCTAGAGCAATATGCTGCTGCTCTGGTGGTGCTGTTCTAGAACAGTGATGCTGTTCCTAGAGCACTGTCTAGCAGGGCAGTGTTCTAGAGCAGGATGCTGCTCTGATGGTGCTGTTCTAGAGAAATGGTGGTGTTCTAGAGCACTGTCAATAAGGGCAATGTTCTAGAGCAAGATGCTGCTCTTATAGTGCTTTGTAGAGCAGTGATGTTCTAGAGCACTGTCAATCAGTGATTTTCTAGAACAGGATGCCGCTGCTCTGATGGGGCTGTTCTAGAGCACTGATGTGTGCTAGAGCACTGTCAGGCATGGTAATATTCTAGGGCACTGTAGGGAGGGCAGTGCTGTTCTAGACTAGTGTGGGTGGTGCTTGTTGCTGTTCTAGGAGCCCTGAAGACCAGTGTGATGTGTTCTAGAGCAGTATGGCTTGTACTGTTCTAGAGGTGCATGGATGATGCTGTTCTGAAGCAAGATGAGGCTGTTTTGAATACCCCTTAGGGGTATTTGAACAATCCAGAGGGGTGGTTGTAGTCTCCAATACAATTTGGGGGCACTTTGTTTTGGATGATTTGAAAAAGGTAAGTTTCCAAGGAGCCATTGAGTGATTTTTTTTTTCTGCAAAGGTCAGCTAAGTAATTGCAGGAACCTTTGGTGTAGCACCTGGCAGTGGGAATCTGCCAGCCTGGGTTGTGGTGGTGAGGGACAGGGAGCAGCTGATCTGACCCCGGTGGTGGGGGCGGTCAGTCATCCCGCTCTGGGTTGTTCACCTTCCAACTATGGCCTGGGGTAGGAGCGTGTACTCACATTTCTGGAGGGGACCAGGAAAGAGGAGGTCATCTTAGATATGGGAAACTGAGTCACAGGACCAGGGAAGCACTTGATGAAGGAAGAAGAAGACTCAGGAAGAGGAGGAGCCGGGATTTGGACAGGGAGGTCCTCGTCATGGCCATCCTGGCTAATCCTGCAGGACTGACCATGGGCCCGCCGCAGCCCTGTGCTTTGCAGTATCTTTCTCCATTGGCTTGGCAGGGATCTTTGCTGCCTGCTGGGAGTGAGCCTGTCTGGGCTCCTCCTCCCCAGAGACACAGCACACCTAGCAGCAGTCAGAGCACGAGAGAACTAAGTGAGCGAGGGTCCTTCGTCGGCCCCCTGACTCGGCCACCATCAGCTCCTCCCCTGCAGAGCACCAGCCCCAGGACCTCTTCCTGGGCTTCTGTGTCCTGACAGTGCCCCTCGCACCCACAGCAGCTGTGGACACAGATGGCCCCACCCACATTCAGTAATGTGAGCTGCACTGTGGGCTGCAGAAGCCTTTGCCACCCATAGTGTCCTTTATACTGTTGTTTCCAGAACCCAGACCACACCGCTGAGGCTCTCAGCCCTCAGGCACTGCCCTTCCCACCCTAATCTACCCAGAAAGTGGAGACTGGGCGTCCCGAGTGATAGCCCACTCGGGCATTTGCCTTTGCACGCAGCATACCCAGTTTTGACCCCAGGCATTCCATATGGTCCCCCCAAGCCTGCCAGGAGTAATTTCTTTTTTTTTTTCTCTCTTGTTTTTTTTTTTAATTTTTTTTTTTTTACAATTACAAAGATATACAATTAAAAAGTTCATATTTGGGTTTTGGTCATACAGTGTAGCAGCACCCATCCCGCCACCAGTGCCCATCTCCCACCACCAACGTCCCCGGTTCCCTCCCCCCTCCCCCAGCCCTCCTCCATGGCAGGTTCTTTATTTCTTTCCATTTCTCTATCTTTCTCTTTTCCTTCCTCTCCAGACTATGGATTACAGAACATACATTAAAGGGTTGTCATGTGTATCCTTTTGCCTCTATTTAATGCTCAGTTCTAGGTTGGCATTAGTACCCTCACAATTGTTAGCACACTGTTCCATTTTCTGTCTTACCTAGCCTCTGACTCCCACACGTTTGTGATAATTTCCACCTTTGACAGGACCTCCTGATGTATGTTTCACTTGACCTTGGATATTGGTATCATAATATGTACCTATATATTTATGTTATGCAGATAAATGCAGTCATTCTGTATCTGTCTCTCTCCTTCTGGCTAATTTCGCTCAACATAATCTTCTCCATGTCCATCCATTTGTAGGCAAATTTTATAACTTCATTTTTCCTAACAGCTGCATAGTATTCCATTGTGTAGATGTACCAAAGCTTTTTTATCCAGTCATCTATTTTCGGGCACTCGGGTTGCTTCCAGATTCTGGCTATTGTGAATAATGCTGCTATGAACATAAAAGTAGGGATGGTGTTTCCGCTGCGTATTTTTGGTTTCCCAGAGTAGATTCCCAGGAGTGGTATGGCTGGGTCAAATGGGAGTTCAATTTCTAGTCTTTGGAGGAATGTCCATATTGTTTTCCAGAAAGGCTGTACCAGCCGGCATTCCCACCAACAATGGATGAGTGTCCCCTTTTCCCCACACCCACCGCCAGCACTTGTTGTTCTTGTTCTTTTGAATATGTGCCAGTCTCTGTGGTGTAAAATGGTATCTCATTGTTGTTTTGATTTGCATCTCTCTGATGATTAGTGATGATGAGCATTTTTTCATATGTTTTTTGGCCATTCGAATTTCTTCCTTGCTGAAGTTTCTGTTCATTTCTTCTCCCCATTTTTTGATGGGGTTGTTTGTTTTCTTCTTGTAAAGTTCTACCAGTGCCTGATATATCCTGGATATTAACCCCTTATCAGATGAGTATTGGGTGAATATTCTTTCCCATTCTGTGGACTGCTTTTGTATCTTAGTCACTGTTTCTTTTGAGGTGCAGAAGCTTTTTTAGTTTCATGTAGTCCCATATATTTATCTTTTCTTCTAGTTGCTTTGTTAGAGATGTTTCATCTTTGAAGATGCCTTTAGCTTCAATGTCATGGAGGGTTTTTCCTATATTTTCTTCAATGTACTTTATGGATTCAAGTCTGATATTGAGATCTTTAATCCACTTTGATCTGATTTTTTGTGCATGGTGTTAGACACAGGTCCAAATTCATTTTTTTACATGTCGCTGCCCAGTTTTCCCAACACCACTTATTGAAGAGGCTTTCCCTTACTCCATTTTAGACTCGTTGCACCTTTATCAAAGATTAAATGATCATGTGTTTGAGGTTGGGTGTCAGGATACTCAATTCTATTCCATAGGTCCACGGGTCTGTTTTTATTCCAATACCATGCTGTTTTAATTACTACTGCCTTGTAGTACAGTTTGAAGTTGGGTAAGGTGATGCCTCCCATCTTCTTTTTCCCGAGGATTGCTTTAGCTATCCTTGGGGGTTTATCGTTCCATACAAATTTCAGGATTGTTTGGTCAATTTCTTTGAAGAATGTCATGGGTATCCTCATAGGGACTGCATTGAATCTGTATAGAGCTCTAGGGAGTATTACCATTTTGACAATGTTGATTCTCCCCATCCATGAGCAGGGAATGTGTTTCCATTTCCTTGTGTCCTCTTTTATCTCTTGGAGCAGTGTCTTGTAGTTTTTCTTTGTACAGGTCCTTTACACACTTGGGTAAGTTGATTCCTAGGTATTTGATTTTCTGTGGCACAATTGTGAATGGAATTGTTTCCTTAATATCCCTTTCTTCTCTTTCGTTATTTGTATATAGGAAAGCCACCGACTTTTTGCGTGTTGATTTTGTATCCTGCCACTCTACTATATGCGTCTATTGTTTCTAGGAGTTTTTTGGTAGAGAGTTTAGGGTTCTCTAGGTATAATATCATGTCATCTGCAAATAATGATAGCTTGACTTCTTCCTTGCCTATCTGGATGCCCTTGATGTCCTTTTCTTCTCTGATTGCTATGGCAAGTACTTCCAGTACTATATTGAATAAAAGAGGTGAGAGTGGGCAACCTTGTCTTGTCCCTGATCTCAGGGGGAAGGCTTTCAACTTTTCCCCCATTGAGAATGATGCTCGCTGTGGGCTTTTGGTAGATGGCTGTAACTATCTTGAGGAAAGTCCCTTCAATTCCCATTTTCTGGAGGGTTTTAATCATGAGCGGGTGCTGGATCTTGTCAAATGCTTTCTCTGCGTCTATTGATAGGATCATATGGTTTTTATTTTTTCTCTTATTGATATGATGTATTATGTTGATTGACTTGCGAATGTTGAACCATCCTTGCATACCGGGATGAATCCTACTTGGTCATGATGTATAATCTTCTTGATGAGTCTTTGGATTCTGTTTGCTAGTATTTTTGTTGAAGATCTTAGCATCCGTGTTCATCAGGGATATTGGTCTGTAGTTTTCTTTCTTTGTGTTGTCTCTCCCTGCTTTGGGTATCAGGGTGATATGTGCCTCGTAGAAGCTGTTTGGGAGTGTTTCTGTTTCTTCTATTTCCTGGAAGAGCTTGAACAGGACTGGCAGTAGGTCCTCCTTAAAGGTTTGGTAGAGTTCACTAGGGAATCCGTCTGGACCTGGGCTTTTGTGTTTGGGAAGTCTTTTAATTACTGTTTCTATTTCCTCAATGGTGATAGGCTTATTCAGGTATTGGAGGTCTTCTTGTTTCAGCCGTGGGAGGTTATAGGACTTCAGGAATTGATCCATTTCTTCCTAGATTCTCATGTTTCCACGGCATACAGGCTCTCAAAGTAATCTCTGATGATCTTTTGGATTTCTGTGGTTTCTGTTGTGATGTCACCCTTTTTATTTCTGATTCTGTTTATTTGGGTTCTCTCTTTCCCTGTCCTTACAAGTCTTGCCAATGGTTTGTCAATCTTGTTTATTTTTTCAAAAAACCAGCTCTTGGTTTCATTAATCTTTTGGATTGTTTTTTTTTGGTTTCCAACTCATTGATTTCCTCTCTAAGTTTTATTATTTCCTTTTTTTCTGCCTGGGTTGGGCTCCTTTTTGTTGGTCTTTCTCTAATGTCTTCAGCTGTGTAGTCAGGTTATTTATGTGGGCCCTTTCTTGTTTCCTGATGAATGCTTGCAGAGCTATAAATTTCCCTCTTAACACGGCTTTTGCCGTGTCCCACAAGTTCTTATAGTTGGTGTCTTCATTTTCATTTGTTTCCAGAAATCTTTGGATTTCCTGTTTGATTTCTTCTATGACCCATTTGTTGTTCAGGAGTGAGCTGTTCAGTTTCCAGGTGTTTGGTTTGACTCCCTGTTTCTGTGTACGGTTAACTTCCATTTTCAGTGCATCATGGTCTGAAAAGATAGCTGACACAATTTCTATCTTTTTTAATTTTATTGAGGTATGCTTTGTGGCTCAGCATGTGGTCTATCTTGGAGAATGTTCCATGTGCACTAGAGAAAAATGTGTATTCAGCTTTTTTTTGGCATGAAAAGCCCTGTATATATCTACTAGCTCTCTTTCTTCCATTTCTTCCTTCAGGGCCAATATTTCCTTGGTGAGTTTCAGTCTTGTTGATCTATCCATCGTTGATAGAGCAGTGTTGAAGTCTCCAACTATTATTGTGCTACTGTTAATGTCTTCTTTGAGGTCTCTTAGCAGTTGTTTTATGTATTTTGCTGGCCCCTCGTTGGGTGCATATATGTTTAGTAGTGTAATTTCTTCCTGGTGTACATACCCCTTAAGTAATAAGAAATGGCCTTCGTTGTCCCTTCTAACCTTTTTCAGCCTGAAGTCTATATTATCTGATACTAATATGGCCACACCAGCCTTTTTTGGAGGAATTGTTTGCATGGAGAATGGTCTTCCAACCTTTGACTTTGAGTCTGTGTTTGTTCTGATTATTCAGATGTGTTTCTTGTAGACAGCAGAATGTTGGGTTCAATTTTTTAATCCATTTTGTTACTCTGTGTCTCTTAATTGGTGCATTTAGACCATTGACATTGAGAGAGATTATTGTCATCGGATTTTTGTGCCATCTTTCTGTTTGAGCTTGTTGTGCTTATGGGTTTGGTCGTATTACAGTAGACCCTTCAGTCCTTCTTTTAAGGTTGGTTTTGAGTCCATGAAGTTCCTGAGTTGTTGCTTATCCATGAAGTTGTGTATCTTTCCTTCATATCTGAATGTGAGTCTGGCCGGGTAAAGAATTCTTGGTGAGGCCTGCAGTTCATTCAGCCTTTTCACAATATCCCACCATTGTTTTCTTGCTCGGAGTGTTTCATCAGAGAAGTCTGCTGTAAATCTTAGAGATGTTCCTTTGTATGTGATTTCCTTCTTTGATCTTGCTGCTTTCAGTATTCTATCTCTATCTATAGTTTTTGTCATTTTAATTAAGATGTGTCTTGGAGTATTCTTGTTGGGGTTTCTTTTTAGCTGGTATCCCTACGGGCCTCCTGGATCTTGAGGCAAGTGTTTTTTTTAGTTCGGGAACTTCTCAGCAATGATGGCTTTGACAGTTTCTTCTTCATCAGGGTTTTCTTCTTGCCCTTCTGGGACCCCAATGATCCGTATGTTGTTTCTTCTGGCTTCATCCCGATTATCTCTTGTTGTCTGTTCGGTAATTGTGAGTCTTTTTTTCTATCTTCTGGTGTTGTGTAGAGAATCTTTGGAGCAGCGTCTTCGAGATCACTAATTCTTTCTTCAGTAGCTATTATTCTGCTATGCTGGCTTTCCACTGTGTTTTCATTTCATTTACCTCATTTTTAATATATGTCATTTCCATTTGCATTTTCCTCACTTCTTCTATCATGTCCTCTTGTATTTTATTGAGTTTGCATTCCATTGCTTCTTTGAATTCCTTATGACTCCTTAACATTTCTTTCCGAAATTCCTTATCAGAGAGGTTATATAACTCATTGGTATTGCTTGGCTCATCTGGACTAGTGACTTCACTCACAGAGCTGGATGGAACTTTGCGTTGCCTTACCATTTTGACTATTGTAGGTTGCAAATGTGGGGTCTTGGATGACAGGATAGTACAGTTAGTAGGTGTCTGGTCTGTTTGCGGAGTTTGGGTGGGTAGCAAGGATGTTAGGAACCAAGGTTCAGTGGTACCTCATGCAAGATAGGTAGTAAAAGGTTCGCGCGGGCGCTAGCGTCCGCGCGGTTTTGAGTTTTGGGATGATTACGGGCGCAGGGCCCAAGGTTCCGCGGTGAAACCAAGGCAGTTAGCCTTGGTTCCCGTTGATGGAGTTTCCGCTCTTCCCTGGGGCAGTTTGGGTCCGCGGAGGCGCGGGGATCACGCACACACCTGGCGGGGGGGGGGGGGGGGAGATTTTCAGCCGGTCCCAGGAGCGCCAGCGCCCAAGGTTCCGCGGTGAAACCAAGGCAGTTAGCCTTGGTTCCCGTTGATGGAGTTTCCGCTCTTCCCTGGGGCAGTTTGGGTCCGCGGAGGCGCAGGGGATCACGCACACACCTGCGCCAGGAGTAATTTCTGAGTGCAGAGCCAGGAGGACCCTGAGAACTGCCAGGTGTAGGGGAGAGTAGTACAGGGGCAAGGGTGGCACCCTCCTGACTGGTCTGGTCCCGCCCAGCACGGTCTCTCCCTTTTCCACCACACAGGGTGGGGGTCTCTCCCAGGAGCGCTCCCTGACCCCCTGCCTAAGCTTGTCTCCCCTTATTCCATCAGAATCAGGCGGGTCTTTCCAAGAATTGATATCATTCTGCTCCACTGTATTAAACGATCCTGGGTGGGGCTAGAGAGAGCACAGCAGGGGAGGGTCTGCTTGCACCTGGCGACCAAGGTCGATCCCTGACACCCTATAGGGCTCCTCAAGCCTCGCCAGGAATGATCCCTGAGCATAGAGCCAGGAGTCAGCCCTGGGCACTGCCTGGCGTGACCCCAGAAAACCAGACACACCATTTTATTTATTTTTTAACATTTTATTATACCACCGTGAGATATACAATTACAACGTTGTTCACGTTTGGAGGTTTCCGGTCACATAGTGTTCCAGCACCCCGCCCTCCACCAGTGCCCATCTCCTACAACCCATGTCCCCAATTCCCTCCCCCTGTGTGTTTTTGGCTTCCCAGGTTATATTCCCAGGAGTGGTATGGCTGGGTCAAAAAGGGGAGTTCAATTTCTAGTCTTTGGAGGAATGTTCATATTGTTTTCCAGAAAGGTTGTACAAGTCGACATTCCCACCAACAGTGTATGAGAGTCCCCTTTTTCCCGCATCCACACCAGCACTTGTTGCTTTTACCCTTTTGAATATGGGCCAGTCTCTGTGGTGTGAGGTGATATCTCATTGTTGTTTTGATTTGCATCTCTCTGATGATTAGTGATGATGAGCATTTTTTTCATATACCTTTTGGCCATTCGAATTTCTTCCTTGTCAAAGTTTCTGTTTATCTCTTCTCCCCATTTTCTAATGGGGTTGGCTTTTTTCTTATATAGCTGTACCAGTGCCTGATATATCCTGGATATTAATCCCTTATCAGATGGGTATTGGGTGAATATTCTTTCCCATTCTGTGGACTGTCTTTCTATCTTGGTCACTGTTTCTTTCAAGGTGCAGAAGCTCTTCAGTTTCATGTAGTCCCATATGTTTATATTTTCTTCTAGTTGCTTTGTTAATGATGTTTCACCTTTGAAAATGCTTCAATGTCATGGAGGGTTTTTCCTATATTTTTCTTCAACGTACTTTATGAAATCAGGTCTGATATTGAGATATTTAATCCATTTTGATCTGATTTTTTGTGCAAGGTGTTAGACACAGGTCCAAATTTATTTTTTTCACATGTAGCTGTCTAGTTTTCCCAGCACCACTTGTTGAAGAGGCTTTCCCTTACTCCAGTTTGGACTCTTTGCACCTTTATCAAAGATTAACTCATCATGTCTTTGAGGGTGGGTGTCAGAATACTCAACTCTATTCCATAGGTGCACAGGTCTGTTTTTATTCCAGTACCATACTGTTTTTTATTACTGCTGCTTTGTAGTGCAGTTTGAGGTTGGGAAAGGTGATGCCTCCCATCTTCTTCTTCCCAAGGATTGCTTTAGCTATCCGTGGGGATTTATTATTCCATGCAATTTCAGGAGTATTTGGTTAATTTCTTTTAAAGAATGTCATGGGAATCCTTATAGGAACCGCATTGAATCTGTACAAAGCTCTGGGGGTATTCCCATCTTGACAATGTTAATTCTCCCCCCCATCCATGAGCAGGGAATGTGTTTCCATTTTCCTCGTGTCCTCTTTTATTTCTTAAAGCAGTGTCTTGTAGTTCTCTTTATATAGGTCCTTTACACACTTGGTTAAGCTGATTCCTAGGTATTTGATTTTCTGTGGCACAATTGTGAATGGAATCGATTTCTTAATATCCCTTTCTTCTCTTTCGTTATTTGACACACCATTTTAAAGCAGGTGCTACTTCCCGGCCAACCCCTCTCCTCGCAGCCTCCAGAGTAAGTTTCAGGTTTTCTTTTTTGACATTTGATAAATTACACTTGAGAGAAGCTTCTGCTTGTAGAGAAGACTGACAGGAAAGTGCGGAGAGAGCACCCATGCCCCCCCTTCTACCCTTCGTCATGACTGCGTGAGAAACCCTCTGTTGCACCAACACATCGCTCATCACCCAGGGCCCACAGCTGACTCGGGTTCATTCTTGTGGGGGGCCCTCAGCAGGGGTGGACTAAGCTCTCCAGGCCTGTCTGAACCACTGCAGTGCCACACAGCTTCCGTTCATGGCCTAAAGTTCCTCAGTGGCTCCTATGCACCCCTCTCCATCTCCCAGCACCCACCTGTGGCCTTTGTCACTAGTTTGGCCCCTTCTGGAATGTTCTTGCTGTAAACTCATACAGGATGTGCCCCTGGAAGCTTTGCAGATGCAGATGCTGCCCGCACACTCCCGCGGGTAGAAGCCTCCCTGCATGCCGGGCATTGGCGGCGAAGCCTTGGGCCGCTGGTCCCGGCCCCTGCCAGCCTGTCCCCTGCTTTCCCTGCACCCCTGACGCCCGGTGCTCTGCTCTCGCTCCTGCCTTGTTGCTCCTCACCAGGACTTGAGGCTCCTGTTCCCCCTGTCTGGAGGCGTCCTCCCTCCCCTCCCTTCCTGTCCACCCCTCAGGTCCTGACTTGAGTACCCCCAGTATTGGAGAGCCCGCCTCTGCCTGCTGCTTCTCCTGTCGGCTCCGGCCACCCGCCCGTCGGAGAGAGCACAGCTCTGTGCTGGCGACTTGTGTTTCTCCCAGCCCTGCAGAATGCCCAGCTCTGTCTCCAGACGCCACAGAAGCGCGGTCTCTGCACCGTGGCCCCTAGCCCCAGCTCCCACGGCGGAGACCTCAGTTTGGCTGCAATGGAAAGTCTGTTCTGTCCTGCCACCCCACAGCCCTGGCTTGTTCTTCATGGGGCAGCTGGTGATTGGGCCTCTACAGGGGGCAGGAGGACACTGCCTGGGTGGGCGGGCTGGTGGCAGCTCATTTCCAGGGGTCAGGGGGTCAGGAGAGGGGTCACTGCTTGGCGGCTCTGCAAGGGGCAGGCAGCGTTTGTTCCCCCTCAGGAGGCTTGGCACCCTTTCAGCTCCCAGAGAGAGCCATAAGCCAGCTTTTCTTCCCACCCTGTGCAGAGAAAGGCCGACGATGGAGCAGGCTGGGCCGCCTTCGCCCCAGGCTCCGGGACTCCCGGGCTCCCGGGTTCCTTCCCCTCACCCTTTTCTCTCCTCCAGCTGACCTCATCCGCCCCTTCTACTCTCCCCTCCCGAACAGGAGGAGACTGGGGGGCCATTGTGTGAGGGGCAGCCCTTACTCTGTCCAGACACGGCTCAGATCGACTTTGCTTCTTTCCATCCCTCCACACAAAGCCATGTGAGAGGCTGTAGGCGGGTGCAGAAAATGCCACCTCCTTCTGGGGTCTGTGTCCCGTCGCTGCCCTCTGAGCCCCCCCATCCCCACGGCCTCCCGAACCACCATCCTGACCCGCCTCGGGACTCTGAGTTAGTGGAGTTAATTCCTAGGAATTAAGCCACTGACCTCAAGGATCAAGTGCAAAGCCTGGACTGGTGACCAGCCCTGGGTTCAGGTTCTCGGTTCTAGCTGTGTAACCTGAGGACTCTCCCATCACCTCTCGGGGCTCACTTCTCCCATCCAGAAAGTGAAATGGGGCCCGAAGGCGGATGTAACTACGCACACGACACCAGCAGCTCCTGGGCATGGTTCCCTCAGTGCAGCCCACTGGGAGACACCGTCCCCTTCTGTCCTGGGAACTGTCTGTTTTCCAGTGGAGGAACTGAGGCACAAAGGGACAAGGGCCACTCATCCAAGGTCACCCTCTCCTCAGCTGGTCAGGCTGGGATTTGAATGAGGTCTGGGCACCTGTTTACTCCTCTGCTCTCTGCTAAAGTGCATGAGGCATATGTTGAAGAAGAGCAGAAATAGTAGAACCGAGGGCCAGGAGGACCGGTCCATGGACAGAAGCTACCAAGGGGCGTGAGGGGCAGTTAGGACAGAGAAGGGACCTCTATGACAATGGCGGTTGGAAGCGATCCCTCAGGACCAGGAACTGAGGGCTGAAAGGCGGGAAAGGGATATACATGATAACCTTACAGTAAGAGTATGCAAACCATGGTGCTGAAAATGTGTGTATGTGTGTGTGTGTGTGTGTGTGTGTGTGTGTGAGAGAGAGAGAGAGAGAGAGAGAGAGAGAGCTGTCTGTGTGGGAGGTAGGGGAAGACAGGGGGAAACTGGGGGAGTTTAGTGGTGGGAGATGTGCACTGGTTCGAGGGATGGGTGTTAGAACATTGTATGACTGAAACCCAATCATGAACAACCATGTGTATCTGACTGTGATTCAAGGAAGGAAGGGAGGGAGGGAGGGAGGGAGGGGAGGGAGGGAGGGAAGGAGGGAAGGAAGGAAGGAAGGAAGGAAGGAAGGAAGGAAGGAAGGAAGGAAGGAAGGAAGGAAGGAAGGAAGGAAGGAACCACAGGCTCACCCTGTGCACAGGAGAAAACTAAGGTTCACCCACCATGTCCCTTACCGGCAAATATATTCCAGGTGCCTCAAAACCTGAGTGGGCTCGAGTCCAGCTCTCTGCTTCCCCCTGCTCCCCGCCTCCAACCGCAGCCCAGGATCAGTTCCGTTTCCATCTATTTATATATTCAAATTCCAAGAAAAAATTGTTTGGGAAACAGCTCCTCTGCCAAGCTAGTTTCAAAACACATGGCCCAGCCTCATCTCTTCATCTTTAGATAAATATGCACAGAGAGGGCAGGCCCCCAGCTCAAAAAAAACACACAGCAAGGGGGCTGGAGACAGTGCCAGGAGTGGACTTGTTTCTGCTTTCCCAAACAGCAGCTCTTGCTCGAGGCTGTTTACTCCCTCCTAGTGGCTCCCCAGCAGTATAATCCACATTCCAGTGCTCCTTCTCCCTGGCTCTGAGCACGCGACCTGTGTCCGCGTCTCACCTGGGCATGCCCCCTGCAGGTGACAGGTGCCCCATTCCCAGTCCACCTGGTTCAAGTCATGGCTGTGGCCCCCCGCACTGGCCTGAGCTCAGAGGCAGCCCAGCTGACAGGTTCATGGGGTTAATGGGATCCTTTGGAGAAATGCTAAACCAACAGTGTTTGGAAATTCAGGCCAGCAGCCAGCCCCAGAGCCGGCCAGATTTCAGTTGGGGGGAACGAGCAGGGGCTATTCTGAGGCAGAATCAGTGTCTTTTTTAAAACGGGATAAAGAAATGGTTTCTCCCAGTCCCTGGGAACACAGAGATAAACCACACATAATGGATCTGGGGTCCTGCCACAGAGAGCACCTGGGAACCACCTCTCCCACCGTCAGACAGAACCGTGCACACAGGCCTGGGGCAGCTCAGCACGGACCGGAGCCTGTAGTTAGGGTGGCCCCGCAGCAGGGAGCTGGGACTGACGGTGCCTTTGTAGAGGTCATACCACTTCTGGAGGGAAAGAGCTAGCATGGAACCAGGGTCCTGCAGCCCGACTCGTGCCTCTGGTGCACTTGCTACCTAGGTACCAGGGGTCCCGTAGGCTAGGACAGCAGGTAGATACTTGCTTTATAAGTGGCCAATCCAGGTTCAATCCCCAGCACCACATATGGTACCCTAAGCCCCTCCAGGAGTGACCCTTGAGTGCAGAGCCCAGGAGTAAGCCCTGAGCACAGTCAATGTGGCCCCCAAACAAAAGCTAAATCTTTTAAGTTAAAAACACTTAGAGCTAAGACTAGGACCTTGATCTCTGCCGAGGTTCCAAGGGCAAAGCAGTTTAAGGCGGTAGGGCAGAGGGTGTTGGAGCGTGATGGAGGCCCACGGAAATGCTCCCACGTGGAACTGGCAGATACAAGGTGCAGAGGTCCCAGAGACCCTGAACTGCCCCACAGATGGGGTTGGCAAAGCTGGTCCGTGTCCCAGGGGCTCAAACAGGTGTAACAGAATAGTGGGGCTGTTCCCGAGTGCTGGGGGGATCAGCCAAGGCTCTGTCACATCATTGCTCCCCCCAGGAGTGTTTTGTGGGGGCACTGTGCCACCCTGTGTGGTGAATCTCAGGAAACAAGGAGGCATTGGTGACCCGGTGGCATGGATGGGGTAAGAGACCCCGCAGAGAACTTCCTGGCCTGGTCTTCAGAGCCACCTCCAGGGTCCTGTCCCCCAACCCCCTACAAGGAGGCCCAGTTGTTGCCCTCTCCAGCCTCTGAGCCTTCTGTGGGGCGAGTCCATGGGGACACAAGACAGCAGCTTTGGTCCCTACAGCCCCTCTGTCACCTCCTACTTTCTCACTGTAAGCTGACACTGAACGCAGTTCATTAATGAGGAACTGGGGGAACGATTCCAGGGAAACGTGGTTCCAGGGCTGAAAACTGGAGAACAGCAGAGGCCCCCAGAGGACGGTTAATGTGCAAACCCCCTTCTCCCTGCCTGGGGATTTGGGCACAGCACATTTGTGGCCTGATGCCCCTTATGTCAACATACAAGTAGGGATGATGGAGAGGTCCCAGGAGCACAGGCTGACATGGGCCAGCTCTCTCTCTCTCTCTCTCTCTCTCTCTCCTCTCTCTCTCTCTCTCTCTCTCTCTCTCTTTCTCTCTCTGCCCTCCCCATCTTCCTGAGAACAACCAGATCCAGCCACTTCCTGTCCCCTTTCCTCCCTGCGTGTCCCTGGAGGGCTTTGCTTACAGATGGGGTCTGTTCCAGATGGGGTTCAGCGGCTCCCACGCCTTTCCACAGAGCCTCCAGCTGTGCAGAACTCTGGCCCTCCCTTCTCCCCAGTGAGGCTGTGGCAGGCTGCTGATGACCCCAGCTATATAAGGGACCCCTCTTCCAAAGGCACCCCATAAGCAGCTTCTCCCCAGAGGCTCTAACCCTGTATTTTGGTTCACGTTTAGGGACCACACATAGCACACATAGGCTATTTCTGGAGTGCTCAGGGGACCATGCAGTACCGACCATCAAAGCTGGGCCTCTAGCATGCAACACGGTACACCAGCCCTTCCAACCTCCCCAGCCTGACTCTAAGATTCCTCCTTTTATTACTTTTTGTTTTGGATATTTGGGGCCATCCCAGTAGTGTTAAGAGCCATTCCTGGCTCTGTGCTCAGGAGTGATTCCTGGCAGTGCTTGGGGAACCATATGCGGTACCTAGGATTTGAACTGGGCTCTGCAGGATGCCAGGCAAATGTCTTCACTTCTGTAGTATGTCTCTGGCCCTAGATATCAAGGCGGGACAGCAGCAGCACCTCCCCTGCTGGAGACACATGGCAACAGGAGCAGGGGGCAGAGCCAGGGAACCTGGCCAAGAGGTAGAGGGTCAGGGGGTGAGGGTTCCACGGCCACACCCCACTGATGATAGATGATAGATGATATACCCTCTGTCCACAGGGTATAGTGGATAGACCCACTATACCCTGGGCTCCTGGCCTTCATGTGGGAACTTTGGCAAAATGGCTGTTATCCCTGTGTATCTTGCATCTCTCTTTAAAAGGGGGAGAGTCCCACTTCCCAGAAGAACTCCAGGAATCAGTTATGGCTAGAAGTCAGAGCATCCCACTAGCCCACAGCAAGTGCTCTGAGGCATCCTGGTGTCTGCAGGAATGTGGCGCGATCCTCAGATCTTTATGGGGAACCACACTCTGGAGCTCGGCAGAGTTCTTGGCTCTGTGCTCAGGAGGCGGCGATGTTGGCAATGGAACCCGGTCCTCATCATGCCAAGCCTGAGCTCAGCCCACTGACCCACCTCCCAGACCCCATCCTGGGTCTCTCAGGGGAGCTCAATGAATTGTTTCTGTCTACCTCCCTACAGCTTAGGGACTAGCAACATTGTGAAAAGCAGCAATTTGGAATGCTGGTCACTCTTCCCCCAAAATTTTTTTTATTCCCAGTCCCCTTTTATTTCATAGCAGTGAAATACATGGGTTGTGTTTGACCCGTTCTAGACCCCATGCCCTGCTTTGTAAAGTGAGATTAGAGCAAGCGATCACTATTCAGGAAGGCGAGACTCCGCGAATGCAGAGAGTTCGAGTCTGTCCCATGGTTTCATAGATGAGAAAACCGGCGGCCGGCAAAGGGGAGGGGTTTGCAGGTGGGAACCGGGAAGTGGCATGAGCGATGCTTGTCACACTTGTCCAGGCGTTTGTGGCGTGGCCACCTCCGTGAAGACGGAGAGAAGCTCCTCGCTCACCCACAGGCTCCCTTTGCATCCGGGCTTGACTTTCTCCAGGACTGGCGGGGTGAATGCGTCCAGGCACAGTGCTGCCCAAAGCGCTTGCCCTGCTCAAACTCACCGCAGTGGGTGGACTCATGCTCCGTATCCACACTGGGCCTTACAGCTCATCGGCTTGTTTGTCAGGGACTAGGGGGGAAAACAGCCATGTGGCCAGGCAAGTGCTGCTGGATCCCCAGGTACGGCTTTGGCCGTGTGGGGGCAAGTGCTGGGATAACCGCCTTTCACACCTCTCAGCTTAGCGTGGACAAGGGAGAAGAAGCCAGTGTGCGGGCCCGTGCTCCTGTTCTGTGTGGGTTCAAAAGGTGCCGCCCCTTTCCTCCTGCGCTAAAGCCGCGTACCTAGCCTCCTTCTTGTGTCTCCGGTGTTCCCAGTGGAGTGAGTGTGGCGGAAGGAGACCCTGCCCACGGCCAGTCTGGTCCAGGATGGACCCCCACTTGTTCCTGCTGCTTGGAAGGCTGGGCCCCATGGACTCTGAAGGGAGATCAATGTCTGGAGATGAGCAGATGACTTCTGTTCTGCTGGTTGTTTAGTATGAGAGGCATGGAGGTCTTGCTTTAGAACTTTGGTGGCGTGTTTGCAGCTAGAAATCTGCATGGCGACTAGAGGCTGTGACTTGGCATCTGGTGCGGTAATTTATGGTGGACTCGTATGGTAAAATCGCCTGTGATTTAGGTTTCTTTTGCTCAAAGTCCGTTCCCAGTGAGCCTGTCCATGGCGTTCGCGAGGACTTGCTGTATGTTTTTCATGGGCTGATGATTATGGGAGAACAAGAGTTGTGGCCTAACGCATAAGCAACCACTTGCTTTTCGCCTAAGGAGTTTGATGTGGCACATAGAGCTGGACCAGAGTTACACAGGAGACCACCCAGTCCCTTCCTCCTTACAACGCCATCGTCCCTTCTTGGTCCTTACAAGCCTCTGCAGGTCATCTGTATCTGCATCTGCCGGTTGATAAAGAGTCAGTCAAGGACTGTTGAGCTTTCAGGACCTCATGAAAACCAACTTTCCATTCATTCCATTGGTCAGAAATCAGTCACATGGTAGCATCCAACTGCAAGTGCTGCTGGGAAATGTAGTCCAGCTGATGCCCAGGTGGGAAAGGAAGTCGCGAAGAACTAGCATCTAGCCTTTGCTCTGCTTTTAACTTTGGTCACATCTCTTCTGTTGCCCTCTTTATACCCAAGAAAGGAAGTCCCACTAGGACCTGAGGATGGCGCTAGTGATCAGAGAGAAAAACCAGGCTGTGTGCTCGGAGAGTGGTAGAGAAAGGTGATCTGAGAGTGTTGTTGGCGTCCCCTTCTGAACGGCCGGCACAGCGCCAAGGACATAGTAGGTGTAAAACAAAGCATTGTGCAGCTGACGGTCTTCCCACCAGCCCCCTGAATGCCCGCCTCGCTGTGCCCGCGGCGTTCGGTTCCACACACACATCTTTCCCACAACTTCCCCATTGCCATCCGTCATTGCCGCCCGCCCCTGCCAGTGACAAGCGGGAACACAGGAAGGGTTTTATCTGAAGTCGAGACATCCTGAAAGGATGAGGCCTCCCTTCTCCGGGTCCCTGGAAGGATGCCCATTGCACCTCACATTCTTTACAGCCTGGAAGCTGGCGGTTACCATGAGCTCCCTGAGGGGCCTGTGCCTGCAATGGTGAGCTTCTCCCTCACCCGCCTCCAGCCGGAATGGCTGAGACACTGTCAGGCTTGGTCCTGAAGCTTATGCTCAGTTTTTCCCTACTGTGTGGCCTATTTGAGACCTTTTACAATGTAATGATCATGATGGCTTATCTGACGTATCAGTTCGTGGAAGACCACATATCTGACCCAAGTCCCAATTCCCTGGAGCCTGCACCTATAGACTCATACCATCTAGAACTGTGTAATTAGATGCACCAGTGTCCACACCGTCTGGGTTTTGAAGGGTGCATAGGAGTTGGTTGGGAGATGTTCTTCAGATTTGGCAGTGACCAGGATATAAGAGAGTCGATAAGATGACAGAGGGTCTGCTCAGAACAAAGCTTTCTGACCACAATCCTGTGCTGATGTAAGGTTCTGTTTCCACCAACCCTCTTGGCTCAAGCCTGTCTCTAGAGGAGCTGGAGTCTGGGTTTAGGTGGGAATGTTCCAGCTGAGAAAACACTAAAGACCACATACTCCCCAGACTGCTTTAGCCGCAGAGGACTTAGTGGTGGGTATAGCTAGCCTCATTCTTTCCCCCACAGAGAATTGGATGCAACAGTTCAGTTGACTTGCTCAGGGCTGATCTGTTTCAGAGCCAAGATAAGAAGTCATATTTTGAACTCCAGATCTATGTTTTTCCCTATCAAATGAAGAGATCCTATGCCTTTTAAAATAATCCCTATTTTTCAGCAGCGAATTTTTTCAACAAAAGCTGATAGGGATAAACCCAAGAGCTGGCCTGCATCAACCCTTCTGGGGTGGGTGGTAGCTCAGACTCATGAGTAGCCCTTCATACTCCTGACATCCATGTCAGAGTCATGAGCCGCGGATAACACCAGGAAGGCCTTCTTGTGGGGCCTGGCACCTAGTAAGGGCTCGTTGGATGCTTTTGTTACCATCCGTTGTGCTGTAGGCTCAGTCCTTAGGACTCGTGTCAGGGTGGAGGGCCCCTGTGTGTATGCCAGGGAGAGGACTGGAGTTAGCCCCACTTACCTGGGGATTTTTGTAATCTGGCCCCTCCTCCCTCCACCATTCTGAAGTTGAGGACACGGAGTCGGAGCAGACAGCTACTTGCTTATGATCACATGGGCACCAAGCACTAAGAGAGTCCTCTGATGCTCCCCAGAAATAGGGGCCCACACACATGTGCTCATGCATGCACACAGCAGAAGAGTTGGCAATTTCATCACAATAAAGGCCGGGTTCCATCAGAACAGCTGTCCTGTTCTCCTGGTCAGTGGGAATTTACTAAGGACTGACTCCGTGTCCGCTGCTCCAGTAGAGCAATCTTCAGGCTAGGCAAGCAGAAACAGGTGGACAGATGCCAGAGAGTAGTGACACCTGGGGGTGAACTCACCCACGGGAGAACAGAGGACCCTGGGCACATGTGCATGAGCCCATTCTATAGACATGTAAACTGAGGCTTGAATCGATTAGAAATTGGCTCAGGGGGCAAATGAATTGGAATTCCCTGTGAGCTAACTCTGCCAGGTGTGTCTCTGGGGCCACGATAGAACTTCGGTTGCAGGAAAAACTCAGATTCTCTTCCCACGAAGGGCCCAGGTCCCTGAGCATGGAAGGAGCTTCTCTGGGATCCCAGGGCTCTGCAGCAGCATGGAAGAGATTTGAGCCTGGGCAGGCTTGTTCCTGAGCTCACACATGAGCGATTCCCGAGAAAAAGGAAGCAGGTTCACAGGCCCCGACCTGGGCACCCCACACCCTGCCCCTGTGTCCTGCTAGACAGCTCTGCCTCAGGGAGAGCCAGGGCCCCCTTCTCACACAGGGATAACTGCCCCTCACCCCAGCATCTCACAGTGCAGCCTGACTCTGGTGAACCTCCCAAAGAAGGGGTTATCACAACCCCACTAGAGCTGAGGTCTCAGGTGATTAGGAAACCCAGGCTTCAGGACTCGGGCGCTACACTCCCTCCTGCCAGCTCACTCTGATTGACCCCAGCAGTGCCAGGCAGGACCCATCTCCCATGCCCCAAGGGTCTCCTGGGCACGGTGGTAGTGGGGTTTGGGCAAATCTTTCTCATGTGCCTACCCCCATGAGTCAGGGATGTACAGAGAGGCAGGAGCTCTCCGGGGACAAGGCCTGCAGCCCAGGACTCTAAGAGAAAGGGTTTAAAGGGCTCCTCTGGAAACATGGGGCCCTTGCTGGGTGGCTTCAGTCGAGGCAGGGAGCACAGGTGACCAGATATTGCGGGTGAATAAGTGATCTCTGAGCCCCCACAAAGGATAACTGGGAACACTTTTTGTGCCATTTGAGAAAAACTGAGAGTACTGGTCACTGACTAGGTGTATGAATTATGCGTGTTCCTCAGTCATTATGTGCATTATTCAACCTGAGGTCAGGCCTGAGAAGAATGGCACTTAGTATTTGCACTCTGCTCACAAAGCAGTTTGGATTTGTGAAAGTGCTTGAAGAACTGTAAAATAAATGGTCCCATTAATATTTTCTGCTGCTGTCTTAGAGGATTACAATTAATGCCCAGTCCGAGGCTTGGCTCCTGATGCCCTGCTTCCTTTATTGACAAATATGCTGTTATGATGCTGTCGCCCATGATCTATCCTGGCATCTCCAAAGGCAGTTGAGTTTCCAGCCTCTCATCTCCACTGTTTAGAATTAAAGGAGTCAAAGAATTCATCCTTTTTCCAATCATGAAAGTACCTCTTGAGGGAAGTTTCAGCATGAAGTTTCAGCATCTTTTGTGTGTGTGTGTGTGTGTGTGTGTGTGTGTGTGCGTGTGTATGTGTGTGCGCCAGGCGGCACCACTTAGTGGTAGCCCTCCTCCCCCACGCAGTCAGGGAGGCTGCATTGTTCACCCAGCTTGCTCAGGGCAGTGCTTTTGGTTCCCAGGCTCCCCCAATAGTGTCCCCCTGTACATACGGGGGCCATTCTTAGCCCTGCAGCTCCCTGGACCATGCCTGGCACAGACAGCTCTGTGGTAAATATCTGTGAATCCCAAACATGCTTAGTCTTGAAGAATTCCTTTACTGTAGAACCAGAATTTACTTCCTATTGCATTAGTTCTTCCAGTTTTCAGGCAGTTCCATGAGGAGGTGTCAGGCTCTCTCGCTTGCCAGAAACTCGGATCTCAGGGTTTAGGAGTTTAGCCACTTGCCTAGTTCACACTCGTGCAAGGAGAGGATGGCTGAGTGCATTGTCTTGAGGAAAGTATTGAGCGCCGGTGTCAGTCTTTGGGATTCAAATCCCCTGGATCAGACCTCTGTTATTCTGGTGGTGAGGTTTTAGAAAAAGTGTGGAAAGTCGAAGGAGCTTGCACCAGCACGAATGACGGAGTCTATATATGGAGTGTAAGTCAGATGCAAAGCTCATCCAGGTCAAATGCCACACTCTTCCATGGCTGGTAGATCATTTTCAAGATAATCTGCATGCGGGGGATTTCGCCGTCGTTGGGGGTGCTTGAAGGCACTGCCCTCAACGCTCTGGGTTGCTCTGTGCCTGGAGAGGGATGAGAGAGAACCCAAGGAAGTAGAGAGAAGTGACAGGATTTGCAAGGCCTGAGAGGTGCCAGGGAACAGGAAGCACAGGCGAATTTGTAAGCAGTAAGGTCACCTAGAGCGGCAATGGAAGGAGCCAAGAGGTGGGCCCTGAGCTGGGTCTTGAGGACTCTTCTAGAACTCTGCTGAAGCAGCAGCCCACGTGGCGTGTCTTCGGCTCAGACTGCCTTAAGCGTAACTGTGGTCAAAAGCCCGAACCGGGCTAGAGTGGTAGTAGATAGCACACTTGCCTTGCATGCAAGTGACCTGGGGTCAAGCCCCAGGACCGTCTATGGTCCCCTAGCCCACCAGGAGTAATTACTGACTGCAGAGCCAGGAGCAGTGCCTTAGCACCACTGTGTGTAGCCCCCAAAATATTTTTAATTTAAAATCTAAAACAAGAAAAAAAAGCCAGGAAGTTGCTGCCATTTTTAGAAAACTCCACAAAGCTGAAGCAATGTTGACAGACCACTCCCTCCCCCCCACTCCAGACACAAACACACACACACACGCACGTGCACCTCTAGAAAGGTGTATGCCAGGGGCCAGAGTGATAGTCCAGCAGGGTAAGGCATTTGCCTTGTCACACAGCCAACTCAGGTTCAATACCCTGGCATCCCATATGGTCCTCTGAGCAGCGCGAAGTAATTCCTGAGTGCAGAGCCAGGAGTAACCCCTGAGCATTGCCAGGTGTGACCCAAAAAAACAAAAAAAGGAAAAGGAAAGAAAAGAAAAAGAAAAGGAGAGTGTTGCCACGGGGACTGGCTGAAGGGACTAGCATGAGACGGTCACCCCAACTTCTGGTCTCCTAGGTTCCACAAGTACTTTTAATGCGTGGCGTGGATTGTCTCTGTGGAATTCTTGCTTGCAAGGATTTTTTAAAGAACTCCTCAGCTCTCCACTCTCTTCAGGACAGGAAGGAACGCCAGTGGGAGGTGGAATGCTTGCGTGTGAGCATCCTCCGGGAGGCGCGAGGAGCTCTGATGCATGTCACACCCAGGGGACAGTACAGGACAACAAGGCAGGATGGTCTCTGTCTGCTATGGATCTTTCTTTCTGTCTGAGGAAAAGTCTACTCAGAGAAAAATTAGGGATTTAGAGAAAATACTACAAACTATCCTGTCCCTCGAGGTGCTGCAGGTGTGACTGTGGTGCCTGGCTGCGTCAGCAGGTGGCGGAGAGGAGACAGGCTTGACTACACCCGGGGCTCTGCTCAGTGGACCCTGGATGGTTGATGGTCCGACATAGAAAAGATTGGGCCCCAAGATGAACCCAGAGCCCACGGCAGAGCCTAGCAAGTGTATTCAATATGCCAAAAACAAATAATAATGGACCTCATTCCCAGCGAATGGAGACATTACTGGCGCCCGCTGGAGCAAATCAATGAACAACGGGAAGGCAAGTGACAAGTGACTACAAACTATATCATCAAGGAGCATTATTATGTATGGAACTCTTTATAAGAGAGTTCCATAGAGTGAACCATAGTGCAACAAAACAAAGCAAACAAACAAAAAATTCATTAGAAACAAATAATTTACTAACCAGGGAAATGGCAGCTGAAGGCATAGATCCACAAAAGTAAATAAAAGCTTTTTTCCAGAAATACGTCGCAGCGTGTATGTTTCTGGACGGAAGAGAGAGGGAGGAAATGTGTTGGAATGTAAACAGAGCTCAGACTGGAGAGATCACTGCTGGTTTCTACCCTCTTCTTTATACTACTCTGTGCTATTTGAGCTTTAAGTAAGCACATGTCACATTTCTGAAGTGAAAAAATCCTAGGATGCCTTTTCTCTGCCTTTTGGGGGACCTGCGGGCCCTGGTAGTCTTTCCTCAGCATGCGACACACTCGCATCTCCAGGGGCTTCTCCAGAGGCTTTGGGAAAGCTTCCCCCTTGAGGCCCCCTGGAAATGAGGGGTGTTTCTAAACCCAGGAATGGAGCTTAGGGCAAAGGGTGAGTAATCAGAGTTGAGAGGGAGGAGGGAGCTGTACTAATTTTAGCGTCTCGATAGAGATTGCTTCCAAGGCTCCTACAATGTCCCTCACACTGCTCAGCCCCTGCCCCAGGGACCAGTGCACAGAGCTCTGCAGTGGGCCGTTCCAGCGGAGGTGTTGGGGGCATCTGCCTGGCAGCCCTGGGGGTGGCAGGCCCTCAGCACTACTCAAGTGGAGGACCCTGGCGGCAGCTTAGGGGAGCCCGTTGTTCTGAACTCAGTTCTGGAGGGCGAAACTCCCACAGCCTGGGGTGGGCTTGCCGGGTGCCTGCCGCCAGCGCCCTTGGAGCTCAGATCCTGGGGAGCGCTTGCATTTCTATACCATCCCCCCCCCTCTCCCCTCTCTCTCCCTCTCTTTCTTTTTGTCTCTCTCCTTTCCCTCTCTTTCCCTTTCCCCTCCCCTCTTTCTCCCTCCTCCTCCTCCTCTTCTTCTTGTCCATTACATAGATTTAACTCTATTCGCAAGAGCAAAGGAGCCAGGGATTCTCCCAGGCACTGCTCAGAAGGCCCAGTGTCCCCACTGGTGGTTCTTGGAGATTCACTTGACACGTTTGCAGACATGGTGCTGTTCGTGATGCAGTTATATGGGTCACCCCTGCAGTACTGGGGACCTCCAAGATGCACCCTGGGATTCTTGGGGACAGTGTGATGCTGGGGTTAGAATCCATGCTAGGCATGTGCCCAAACATGTAGTTTCTACATGTCTTTATTTATTTATTGTAATTTTTTTGGAAGCAAAGATATAGTTTTATTTGTTAAAATCTACTTAGAGGAAATGTGAGGAAAATATATGCTCAGGGAGAACACGGGCTTCTCCAAAGTCAAATAAAAGGAGTAGCTTAGGATATCGTTTTTCTCAGTCGGTGGCTGATGAAGGGCCAGGGAGAGAGTACAGGGGTTCAGCTTACGTGCCCTTCACACAGCCAACCCTGCTCAGTTCCGAGGGCCACAGGAGGCCCCCCATGCCACACCAAGAGTGATCCTGAGCACAGAGCCAGGTGTGACTCCTGAAGAGAAGTAGCCAATTGGCCACTTCTGCCATTTGGCCAACATGGAAGTGCCAAGCATCACAAACCACAGAAGGGAGGTGGAACTTGCAGTGAATGTATCAGCTCAGCAGTCCAACATGGTGTGCTGTCAGTAAGGAGGGCGTTAAAACTTGCCACACTCAGCAATCGGACACGTAAGTTGTACAGCATCTCTGGAGAACTTTGGAACTTTCCTAAAAGCTAAACATATGCCTATTATTCCGTCCTGTCCCGCCCCGATTTTGCCCCCAAGAAAAATGAAACATGTCTAATACATGACTAGAAAAATGTGCATAGCAGTCTTTTGCTAATAGTGCCTAATTGGAAGCAACCGAAATATTAACCGCCTGAACAGATAAACAAGCTGTGGTACTGTCAATAGTAAGCGCTTGTTGGTGATAGACAGGACCTGCTGTGAGAAGCATCTTCATTTTCTATGCTAAGGAGAAATCATCACCAACATGTTAAATCATGAAATTGAAGACCATCATTTCTGGGGATCAAGGTTGAGCACAGCTTAAACCAGGTCTGCCACAAGTTTGCTCAATAAGATGAGCCGAGCTGTTTCTTGCTTTGTGTGTTCTGGCTAAGCTGCCACATTTTGCGACCACAGCAGAATTTACATTACCTGTGGCTCCAAGGAGGTGGGCCTCACCCTTCCTGCTCATGAGGCAGAAACCAGCTCCTAGGCTCCCAAGTCTCTGTCTGCTCCTTCTCTTCACACACCCCTTTCCAGAGGTCCTCGCCCAATTGTCAGCCTCCTTCATGGTGGGAAAGTGCAGTGAAGGGGAGCCTGTGGCAGTGCACGAGACCTTAGTTGACTGAGACTCAAAAGAAGCAACCTTCCGCCTTTGCCAGGCTGGTCCTAGTCACCAATCCCAGTAACACGTGGGCATGAACTCCAGAATGTAATTCAGCTGGACTTCCCTGCAGCCCAATATGGAGGGCCTCAGACTGCACCTCGAACTGCATTGAGCGGAAGTAGACCTAGACAGAGAAAAGACCTCATGCTCTTTGCTTCCATTCCTTTGTTATTCTTTGTAAATAAGGTCTTTATTTTAAACACCATGGTTTGCAAAGTAATTTATGGTACAGGGGTGTTACTGGCTTTTGATGTTGGGAACCCCAATTTACCTGCATGTGACCTTCCCTCTACACACTGTCCCCCTTCTACATCTGTCCCCTTAGCGGGCCTAAACTAATCATTTTATTTTGCTCATTGCACCTTCAAATCACTAGATCACTAGACATCCCCAAGGTTCTTCATCGATTTCCTCAGAGGCTCCAGTAATATTTCCATTCAAATAAATGGCTAAAAGGAATTATAAAAATACTTCAGTAAAATAAAATATTGGATTTGTTACATCTCACGATCACTTGTAACACTGGTTTTTCCCTTGTTCA
>JAJIBD010000358.1:0-114461 GCA_021461705.1 Cryptotis parvus
GCTTGCAATACATACATTTAGAGGTTATCATGTATAACCCTTTGCCTACATTCAATGTTCAGTTCTAGGCTAGTATCATTTCCAACGATTAGCACCTGTTTTCTTCTCTATCTTACTAACCTCTGTCTCCCACACACTTACAGTTGATTCCACTCATTAACAGACCTCCTGATCCATGTTTTGCCTGACCTTGGATATTGGTATCATCACTTGCATCACTAGTCACGTGTCTGTCCGTTGATCATCGATTTACTCAGGCAGGCACCAGTAACATCTCCATAAGTCCTGTCACATAATAGGTAGCCAAAGGGCACCTGCTAGCTCCAGGACCATAAAGTGCCGCAAATCATTCCATCGGTCATAGGAATGAGTTCTATAATTGTTACTGGTATTTGGCATATCAAATACAATATGGGTAGCATGCCAGGCTCTGCCATGCGAAGTGAGAGATACTCTTGTAGTCACCTCTAATCTCTAGCTATTGTTGATGAACAGCACAGACGTTTTGCGGCTGAGCAAGCCAGGCTGTTATCAGCTCTTCTGCTGTTGGAGCTCTGATGAGAGGGGAGTCTGGATGTGGGAAATGGTGGCCCTCATGGTGCGGGGATTCCTCTGGTTTTTTGGTGAGACTATGCTGTGGTGGTGGACCAGGGGCTAGAACCCGCCTTCCCTCCAGGGCGCCTCACGATCACATGGACACAAGGGGAGCGGTAGCAGCTCTGACCCATGTATGTGAGTCTCTGGATCAGCACACCCAATCTGGGCTTGAAAAGATTGCCACCAAAAGATTCCCATGAAAACCTCTATTTCTATGTATTACAATCCAAAATATGTTAGAGAAGGAAGAGAGAAAAAGAGAGAGAGAGAGAGAAAAGAGAGAATAGAGATAAAGAACCTGCCATAGAGGCAGGCTATTGGAGGGGTAGGGAATTGGGGACAGTGGTGGTAGGAAATGGGCACCTGGTGGAGGGATGAGCGCTGGAATACTGTGTGACTGAAACAACCACACATAAACAACTTTGTAATTGTATATCTTCACTTGATCACTTGGTCACTTGACATCCCGTTATTCATCGATTTGCTCGAGCAGGAGCCAGTAATATTTCCATTTGACCTATCACGTGCCAGTGTAGCCCAATGGCATCTGGTTGCTTCAGGAATACAAAGAGCCTCAAACCGTTTTGTTCAGGGTCTTGACAAAGAAGTCTAACCATCTTGTAGGTGGGCGGCCACGTGATCTTTTGACATCCAGCAGGATTCAGTCAGTAATGGCTCTAGTCTAGCGGTCGTCTCCAAGTCGCATTAAATGTCCAACCCATCTGATTTTTGATGCCTTGGCAAACAAGACAGCATCCCTGACTCTGGAACAGCGACGGAGGTTGGAGCCTCCGGATTCCTTCTTTCACTTGAGCGGAGACGTGATATTCCAAGCATAACTCTTTGATTCCTCTTTGGGAGACCGAGTAGCATTCT
Organism: Cryptotis parvus; assembly: GCA_021461705.1. NCBI lineage: Eukaryota > Metazoa > Chordata > Mammalia > Eulipotyphla > Soricidae > Cryptotis > Cryptotis parvus. Next base: position 1,474 of record JAJIBD010000358.1, read on the forward strand.
CATCCTGCTTTCATAGGGCCCAGGTCTCTGAGGCATATGTTAATGCAGGGAGAAAGGTGGAGTTGAAGAGATATACATGGAGCTGGATGTTCTTTGTGTTTTCTGCTATTTCTTCAAATAAAGTATTAATTAAAAAAAAGAAAAAGACTGCTGCAGGGTGGGTTTCAATGAACTGGGCTGTAATCAGCTCTTCTGCTGGGTGGAGCTCTGATGACAGGGAGTCTGGATGTGGAAAATGGCAGCCCTCAATGTGGGGGGTTCCTCTAGTTTCTTTGCGGCTCTGCTGGGCTGAGCATACTATATACATTTTTATATCAAATAAATGCAGTCATTCTATATCTGTCCTTTTCTAATATTTTGAGCTGTGAAGTCAGGTTATGTGGCCTCGTTTTTACTGAAATGAATGTTACAGAGTTATGAATTTTCCTCTTAATGCTGCTTTTGCTGTATCCCACAAGTTCCTGATAGCTCATGTCTTCATTTTCATTTGTTTCTAGGAATCTTCGGATTTCCTTTGATTTCCTCTATTACCCACTGTTTGTTCTGCAGTGATTTCTTTAGTTTCAGCTGTTTGTTTTGACTCTCTGTTTCTGTGTGGTTAACTTTCATTTTCAGTGCATAATGGTCCAAAGCTTTGACAGGGCTGAATATTTTCTTCTTGTAAAGTTCTACCAGTGCCTTATATATCTTGGAAAATTACGCCTTATCAGATGAGCGTTCGGTAAATAAATCATCTTTTAAACTCCTTGGGTTCCCTTTATATCTTGGTCATTGTTTCTTTTTGAGGTGCAGAGTTTTTCAGTTTCATGCTCTCCCATATGCTTATCTTTGCTTTTACTTGCTTTGTTAGTGGTGTTTCATCTTTGAAGATATCTTTAACTTCAATGCTGTGGAGCATTTTGCCTATGTTTTCGATATACATTATGGATTCATGCCTGATATTGAGATCTTTAATCCATTTTGATCAGAATTTTATGCATGGCGTTAGACAGAGGTCCAACTTCATTCTTTCATACAGAGTCACCTACTCTTCCCAGGCACCACTTGTTGAAGAGGCTTTCTATGCTCCACTTTGTTTTTTGCTTCTTCATCAAAGATTAAATGATCATATATTTGAGAGTATGTGTCAGGATATTCAAATCTATTCCATAGATCCACATGTCTGTTTTTACTCAATACCATGCTGATTTAATTACTACCACTTTATAGTACACATAGAAGTTGGGAATAGAGATGTCTCCACTTGATCACTTGATCACTTGAATCCCGTTATTCATCGATTTGCTCAAGCGGGCACCAAGTAACATTTCCATTGGACCCTATCACGTGCCAATGTAGCCCAATGGTATCTGGTTGATTCAGGAATATGAAGAGCCTCAAACCGTTCCTTCCAGGGTCTTTACAAGGAAGTCTGACCATCTTGTAGGTGGGCGGCCTCGTGATCTTTTGCCATCCCGTGGGATCCAGTCGGTAATGGCTCTAGTCCAGCGGTTGTCTCCAAATCACATTACATGTCCAGCCCATCTGATTTTCGATGCCTTGGCAAACGAGATAGCGTCCCCGATTCTGGAATAGCAACGGAGGTCAGAACTCTGGATTCCTTCTCTCACTTGAGTGAGGCGTGATATTCCAAGCATAGCTCTTTCGATTCCTCTCTGGGAGACCCGAATAGCCTTCTCATCCTGCTTTCGTAGGGCCCAGGTCTCTGAGGCGTATGTTAATGCAGGGAGAACAGTGGAGTCAAAGAGATGTGCCCGGAGCCGGAGGTTCTTTTGTCCTTTTAGCTATTTCTTCAATGCCTTTGAAGGCATTCCATGCCGCCTCTCTTCCTCCTGTGCAGCTCAGGTTTTTAGGTCGTTCATCATGTTGATTTCTCGACCTAGGTACACATAACTGCTGCATTCAGAGATGTTTGTTCCATTGAGAGTGAATGGGGCCTCTGGAACTAGTTCATTCTTCATGAACATAATTTTTCTTTAAATTCAGCTGTAGACCTATCTTTCCACATTCTCTGTCAAACTCAGCCAGCATTTGTGCCGCTTGGCTAATGTTTGGTGTTATTAGAACGATGTCATCAGCAAAGCGGAGGTGGTGTAGTTGCCGGCCATCTATCTTCACTCCCATTCCTTCCCATTCTAATTGTCGCATGATGTTCTCAAGGGTGGCGCTGAAGAGTTTTGGTGAAATGGTATCACCCTGTCAAACCCCTCTTTTCACATTAATGATCACTTCTTTGTAGAATGGTGAGATCCTGGTGGTGAATCCGTAATACAGCTCACGAAGGATCTTGATGTATTGGGTTTGAACACCCTGTTTGAGTAGGGGCTTCGATGACTGCTTCAGTCTCCACAGAATCAAAGGCTTTCTGTAAATCAATGAACGTGAGACAGAGCGGCATCTTGTACTCCCCTACAAACCTCGATGAGCTTGGTTACTGTGTGGATATGGTCCATTGTGCTGAATCCTTTCCGGAAGCCTGCTTGCTCGCATGGTGGTCCTTCATCTAGTGTTCTGCTAATCCTGTTCAGGATGACTCGTGTAAACAGCTTGTAGACGACGGACAACAGGCAGATGGGGCGATAGTTGCCGATGTCGTGAATGTCTCCCTTCTTGAACAGTAGAACTGTCCTGCTGGTTTTTCCATTGGGAGGGCACCTTGCATTCGGACAAGTAGCATGTGAAGAGCCGAGCTAGTGTATTGATGAGTACTAATGGCAGATTCTTCAGGTGTTGGGGTCTGACTTTGTCTGGGCCTGGTGCTGTTCCCTTCTTTACCGCGAGATGGCATGTCAGATTTCAGAAGGGAGAACGTTGGGAATGACATATCCATCCTGTGGAATTTGGTATGTGGGCAGGTGGATGTGGCTATCAAAAGAGATTTGAGTAGAAGTCCTGGATAATCTTCTCCATTGCCTTTCTGGAAGATGTGATAGATCCATCAGGGTGTCGGAGGGCAGTCATCTTCGTCTTATAGTTGGCGAAGGACAGGCGGGCGGTGCGGAATGCTTTTCCAGGCTTCTGCTGCATCTTCCAGTATTTCTGCTCTTCTGTCTTTGAGGTCTTCTTTTTCGCTTCTCTGCACCGTTTAGCAAGCTTGGATGTTAGCATTTGGTCTCCCTGAGGCTCGCGCCTTGCCACGTTGGCGAATGAGCTTCGAGAGTTTCTGAAGACAGGCATCCTTTTGTGTCTTTCTCTCTCTCAGCATTCTTCGCACAATCATGGAGGTCCTAAACCAGTTGGTTGTATTCTTCATCGATGTCGTCAATGATGGCATCTTCCCATGTTGCTGCAATGGTGCCAAAGAGTTCCCAGTTGGTGGTCGTTCTGGGAGTTCTCTTCTTAAACTTTGCAGCCTTTTCTCCCCCTTGCGGGGAAGTAGAATTTTGCACGAAGGAGACGGTGGTCCGATCCTTTTGGAATTTGGGGACGACAGCTACAAATCGGTCAGACAAAACCGTCGATTGAAGATGATGTGGTCCATTTCATTGCGGAACTGTCCACCAGGAGATTCCCATGTCCAACGTTTCACTTCAGCTTTCTGGAACTGTGAGTTCCCATGAATGGTCTTGGTGGACATGATGAACTCAGATAGTCTCTCACCCTGTTCGTTCCATTCTAGGCCATGGATCCCGATGTGGAGTTCTTCAGCCGATCTTCTTGGTCCTATCTTGGCATTAAAATCACCCACTATGATCTTGTAGAAGGTGTGATCTTTTTTTATAGAACTCCTCCAATTCCATGTAGAATTTCTCAATTTCATCTTCTTTGTATGTGGATGTTGGTGCGTAGACAATGAAGATAGAAATTGCTGGCAGTGGGCCACATCTCTTCAAGTGTAATCGTCCTATTCGGTTTGTTAGGCATTCAAATGAATCAATGTTGACTGCCATGTTTGTGTTGACAAGGACACCAATGCCACCGATGCCTCTTTCGTTGCATGTTCCAAGGAACAATTCTTCTCCGTTGTCAAATACAGCATGATGCAACTGGCGCCTCCCTCGTCTCAGTCAGACCAATGATGTCGTACTTGATCTTTTTTTGCTTGCAGCATCAGATCCTCAATATATGCTTCTGATGCCAGCGTCCGTGCTTTGAAAGTACAGACAGTCATTTTAGTCCTTCTTCGTTTTGGCAGCCTAGGATGGCCATGAAATTTTATCAGGCACTGCTTGTTTGCCTTTCTTACTGCTGCCATATTAAGGGCTCTTTTTGGGGTCAGGAAAATAAACATTTCTGTTACTGGATTTGGCATATCGAACACGCATTGGACAGCTTGCCAGGCTCTGCCATGCGGGCACTATATTCTCATTACTTTGTAGGGCTCTCTCAGAGGGATGGGGGAGAATATTTATGGTAATTTGGAGGTAAATCGCGTGGCCTTGCAGCCACGCACACAAGGGAAAAGCTGGTTTCTGCTCTGCCAGGTGTATCTGGCAGGGATATGTCTCCCATCTTCTTTTGAAAAAGAAGATGGGAGATGTCTCCCATCTTCTTTTTTCCAAGGATTCATTTGTGGATGTTTACTGTTCCATATGAATTCCAAGAATATTTGGTCAACTTCTGAAAAATATCATAGGAATACTCATAGGGGTTGCATTGAATCTGGATAGTGCTTTATGGTGTAATGGCATTTTGATAATGTTGATTCTCCCAATCCAGAAGCAGCAACATGTTTCCACTTACTCCTGTTCCCTTTATTTTTTCTTGAAGCAGTGTTTTGAAGTTTTCTTTGTACTGGTCCTCTACTGTTGGATGACAGGCTTAGCTAGTTTGGGAGCTTGGCTCTTTTACCCACTCACAGCTTAATCTACTTACATGTTCTTAAGCCAAGGTTCATTTGAATGAGATATCTCTTCTATGTAAACACTGATAGAGGGTGTGGCAGTTGCAGAAGTCACCTTGACTCTGAATAATTTCTGACTTATAAACTCTACAAAGACTTCTATGTTTTCTAGATTGGGCAGAGCTCCTCTTATACGCAATGCACCCAGCATGGGACAGTTAGAATTTACCAGGAGATTACCACCCTGGCTACTTTGAGACTATCTTTAAGATAATTGTAAGGATCATACTAGCGTGCCCTCACGCAAGTGAGTGGGACCCTTTCAGTATACGAGGACAGGATACTCAGAATCACATCTCACTATCACTATCTTCCCGTTCATCATCTATTGCAAGGCACCAGTAATATCTCCATTAGATATTAGAGAGCCCAAGGGCATCTGCTGGCTCCAGGAACATAAAGAGCCTCAAACAATTATATTAGGTCATGGTAATGACCTAATATAATTGTTACTCATATTTGGCTTATCAAATATGACACAGGCAGCTGGCCAGGCTTGAAATTGACAAGATACTCAGAATCACACTGGTGCAGATAATAATAAATAAGAAGGACCTTGTGGGTAAAATCTAGATTACATACAACACATAAATTAAGATGTGTTTCTTTTTATCAGTCCCTTCTCTCTCTCTCTCTCTCTCCAGTGTTTTACATAAGATATAATCTCAGAAGAAGGGAGTAGTCCTTGGCATAATCCTTTGTTTATACCTATAATAGGGTGTGACATCGCCATCCTACACTGCTTAGGGTTCTTTGTTGACAGGACCCTCCCTGTCCATGATAGGATTACTTCCATGTATATAAGGGGACTAACTTGAGGCTCCTTCTCCTTTTCCCCTTCTTTTGGGTAGGACTCCTCTTGGCTGAGATCCTTTCTCTTTGGTGGGAGACGTGGGCTCTCTTGTATGCTCCAAAGTTCTGACCAGAGCTAGAGTTCTTTCATTATATTGGATTACGGTGGTAAAACAATTGTACCTTTTGGAACTGCGCCAGACTTATGAGTTTTCATTCATTCCCGGGGGCCTCAAGAGGTAGAAGAGAATTTCTGTTCTGGTACTGTTGGGGACCCCAGTGGCTTCCCAATATCTGGCATCCCTGGGTGGGCTCGATGGATATCATCTGGCCTGACCATCATCGGACAGAGATCATCTGCCTCCCAACCGTGAGGTAAAATGGGTTACTTCTCGGAAGTTTTTCTTTTGTTCTGGTTTCACCTGCTTTTTTCAGGTGCTAGCAGCAGTCCTGGCTTTTGTAACTCCCGCTTGTCTTTCAGAGAGTCATGAAATTAAATCTAGCAAACAGATCTTAAAGCTTGATGATAACCTAGAGGAAGAAAAGAAATTTCCAGAGGAGGCAGACTCCCAAAACTGAGAATCTCCACGGAGTTGGTATCTCTGAAGGCGAAGATGCGCAAGAGGCTGAGATAACAAAGCATGCTAGGACCAGGTCCTTCCCAGGATCTTTCACATCTGTACAACATAATGATCACTGTAGTTGTAACAAACTGGGGAGGTTATGGGGAATGAGGAACTATAATGTCACATTAGAAATCACTACTGAATATACACATAGATAATGGCATCATAAAGCGTAAGGCAAGTCACAAGGTGTAGGGAGAAGAGAGAGAAATACAGAGACAGAAATAGAGATACAGAGAATGATGAGAGACTCAGATGCACAGGGGAGAACTACCATCTGGCTCTCCTCTAGCTCAGCTGACCATGAGGCTCCCAGGAGGCAAGATGGGTTTTGGAAGTGGGTCCATCACTTCTGTAGGTCCTCAGAAGCAGCCGGATGAGACTCTCTCACCATAATAGCCACCTTTCTCACAGTCTGGACCCCACAGCTCATCAGAACCCATGAGAGATGCTGATCTGACGAGCATCTCAGAGCAGCCAAGTTCAAGCCCAGGTATGCAGCAATCAGAGGCAGAAGTCACCGGGTTTTCCTGGATATGGAACTGGTGTCCCCAATCCCTCTCTGACCTGTCCCAGGGGTCTGGTGGCCCCGCCCACAAACTGCCTCGAAGTGCTCGGCTATGATGCAGAGACTCAGATGCATGGCGGAGAGCTGCCATCCGACTCTGCCCTAGCGCAGCTGACCACGAGACTCCCAGGAGACAAGATGGGTTTTGGGAGTGGGCCCATCACCTATGTAGGTCCTCAGAAGCAGCTGGATGAGACTCGCTCACCATAATAGTCGCGATATTTGTGGTCTGGACCTGCTATATCAAAAGAGAAGAACCAATCGTGTTCTAGAATATATTACAATCTACAATGCATAAGAAAGGGAAGAGAGAAGGAGAGAGAGGAGTGAGTGAAAGAGAGAAATGAGAAAAAAAACCTGCCATGGATGCTGGCTGGGGGAAAGGGGGAGGGAGGCGCGCCATTGGTGATGAGAGATGAGCAGGGTTGGAGGGATGGGTTTTGGAACACTGTAGAACCAAAATTCAAACATGAACATCTTGTAATTGTATATCTAACATCTTTTTTTTATTTTTTTATTTTTACAATTACAAAGATATACAATTAAAAAGTTCATATTTGGGTTTTTGGTCATACAGTGTAGCAGCACCCATCCCGCCACCAGTGCCCATCTCCCACCACCAACGTCCCCGGTTCCCTCCCCCTTCCCCAGCCCTCCTCCATGGCAGGTTCTTTATTTCTTTCCATTTCTCTATCTTTCTCTTTTCCTTCCTCTCCAGACTATGGATTACAGAACATACATTAAAAGGGTTGTCATGTGTATCTTTTTGCCTCTATTTAATGCTCAGTTCTAGGTTGGCATTAGTACCCCTCACAATTGTTAGCACACTGTTCCATTTTCTGTCTTACCTAGCCTCTGACTCCCACACGTTTGTGATAATTTCCACCTTTGACAGGACCTCCTGATGTATGTTTCACTTGACCTTGGATATTGGTATCATAATATGTACCTATATATTTATGTTATGCAGATAAATGCAGTCATTCTGTAACTGTCTCTCTCTCCTTCTGGCTAATTTCGCTCAACATAATCTTCTCCATGTCCATCCATTTGTAGGCAAATTTTATAACTTCATTTTTCCTAACAGCTGCATAGTATTCCATTGTGTAGATGTACCAAAAGCTTTTTTATCCAGTCATCTATTTTTCGGGCACTCGGGTTGCTTCCAGATTCTGGCTATTGTGAATAATGCTGCTATGAACATAAAAAGTAGGGATGGTGTTTCCGCTGCGTATTTTTTGGTTTCCCAGAGTAGATTCCCAGGGAGTGGTATGGCTGGGTCAAATGGGAGTTCAATTTCTAGTCTTTGGAGGAATGTCCATATTGTTTTCCAGAAAGGCTGTACCAGCCGGCATTCCCACCAACAATGGATGAGTGTCCCCTTTTCCCCACACCCACGCCAGCACTTGTTGTTCTTGTTCTTTTGAATATGTGCCAGTCTCTGTGGTGTAAAGTGGTATCTCATTGTTGTTTTGATTTGCATCTCTCTGATGATTAGTGATGATGAGCATTTTTTCATATGTTTTTTGGCCATTCGAATTTCTTCCCTTGCTGAAGTTTCTGTTCATTTCTTTTCCCCATTTTTTGATGGGGTTGTTTGTTTTCTTCTTGTAGAGTTCTACCAGTGCCTGATATATCCTGGATATTAACCCCTTATCAGATGAGTATTGGGTGAATATTTTTTCCCATTCTGTGGACTGCTTTTGTATCTTAGTCACTGTTTCTTTTGAGGTGCAGAAGCTTTTTAGTTTCATGTAGTCCCATATATTTATCTTTTCTTCTAGTTGCTTTGTTAGAGATGTTTCATCTTTGAAGATGCCTTTAGCTTCAATGTCATGGAGGGTTTAAAAAATTTTTCAATGCTTTTGTTCAGAGATTTACAGAAAAAGAACTTGGCTGCTGCAGATTCCTTCTATCATGTTCGTGGCTTTGGACTCTGATCACAGTGCTCAGTACAAAAAAAAGTTTTCCAAATCAATGAAAAAAAGTTTTTCTAATGATTCTATTCACAGGATAAGATATTGGAATGCAGTTAGCTTGCGCTACAGTGCTCAGTATTCCAAGGCTCCTTAAAGTGCTCTTTACAAAAAATGAATAATTTGTAAAAAAAAAAGTACTGATGGCAAATTCTTCAGGTGTTCTGGTCTGACATTGTCTGGGCCAGGTGCTGTTTGCTTCTTTACCAACGAAATGGCATGTTGGATTTCAGAAGGGAGAATGCTGGGAAAGACATATCCATCCTGCAGTATTTGGTACGTGAGCAAGTGGATGTGGCTATCAAAGCTATCCGAGTAGAAGTCCTGGATAATCTTCTCCATTGCCTTTCTGGAAGACGTGATAGATCCATCAGGACTTCGAGGGCAGTCATCTTGGTCTTATAGTTGGCGAAGGACAGGCGGGCATTGTGAATGCTTTTCCCAGCTTCTGGTGCATCAGCCAGTATTTCTGCTGTTCTCTATTAGAGGTCTTCCTTTACCACTTCTCTGCACTGCTTTGCAAGCTTGGACGTTAGCACTTGGTGGCCTGAGGCTCAAGCCTTGCCACGCAGGTGAATGAGCTTGAGAGTTTTGGAAGACAGGGATCCTTTTGTCTCTCTCTCTCTCGGTGTTCTTCACACAATCATGGAGGTGCAATAAATATACTGGGATCTATTAATATCAATATTATATCAATATTTTATAGTATTGATTTGGTTTCCTTTTTGGCCACTCCCTGCAGTTCTCACGACTTATTTGTGGCTGTGAACTCATGAATCATTCCACATAGTGCAGCAGTATGTATGTATGTGCGTGTGGGTGTGGGTGGGGTGGGGGGGTGTGTGGGTTGGGGGGCAGAACCAACTGTATGGGATGCTGGGGATGAACCTGGCTCCAAGGAAAACCACACCAAACCCTCAGCTGCACAATTTGATCAGGTATCTCTACTGGATGGGTGGAGCTCTGAAAATCTGTGGATCCCGGATGTTTAAAATGGCTCTCATCATGAAGTGGTGGTTCCTTTGGCTTCTTCTGAGGTGTTATGTTTGGGTGGTGGGCCAGGGCCTGAACCTGCCCTCCCTCCTGAACATCACACTCAATGAAAAAAAATGCCTTCCCTCTAAGTTCAGGCATAATTTTACTTACTTACACCACCTATCGGAATTCTTTGACATTCTTTGACATAGAATGTGGGCAAGAAAGATGTATTAAGAGCATGTAGTGGTATTAAGAGCTATGACAAACAGTAGACTGGTATAGTAACGAGGCAGACTGCAAATACAAAGCAGATAAATCCATGTCTTTTCTATGAGAATACAAAGGACATTTCCATTTCTGGAAATTTCCCTCTTTTCAAAGAGGGAAAGCCTAAAAAACATTTTCATTTATAACTTAGCCTAGAAAATCCAGAACCTGGGAGGATGAAGGAGAGGAGGAGGAAGCAGAAGAGGAGGAAGGAGGAGGAAGAAGAAGGAAGGAGGAGGGAGAAGGAGGAGAAGGGTTAGGGGAGGGAAAGAAGAAGGAGAAGCAGGAGGAGAGGAGAAGGAGGAGAAGAAAGAAGAAGGAGAAGGAGGAGAAGGGGAAGAAAGAGGAGAAGGAGAAGGAGGAGGGGGAGGGGGAGGAGAAGGATAATGAGAAGGAAGAGGAGAAGGAGAAGGAGGAGGGGGGGGGGGAGGAGGAGAAGGAGAAGGAGAAGCAGAAGGAGGAGAAAAGAAGAAGAAGAAGAAGAAGAAGAAGAAGAAGGAGAAGAAGAACGAAGAAGAGGAAGGAGAAGAAGAAGAAGAAGGAAGAAGAAGATGAAGAAGAAGAATGAAGAAGCAGAAAGAGAAGAAGGAAGAAGAGGAAGGAGGGAGAAGAAGAAATAGAAGAAGAAGAAGAAGAAGAAGAAGAAGAAGAAGAAGAAGGAAGAAGGAGAAAGAAGGAGGAGGGAGGAGGAAGAGGGAGGAGGAGGAGATGAAGAAGAAGGAAGAAGGAGGAGAGAGAAGAAGAAGAAGGAAGAGAAGGAAGAAGAAGGAAAGAAGGAAGAAGAAGAGGAGGAGGAAGAAGAATTACAAGAATTGGAGGAGGAAGAAGAAGAGGGTTTCTGTCGTACAGAACACTGTATGACAAAAATGAACAGTTTTGTAATTGTGTATCTCATGGTGCTATAATAAATTTAACAATCTTAAAATATCCACAACATTTTAAAAAAAGTATCATCAAATCGTTGATCTACAGAGAGAGTAATTATAGCTTCATAACAACCAAAAGAAATCCTTGGAATAAATAAGGTGAGGGAATGTTTCTTGTCCGATTTCAAACTGCTTGAAAGGTACTGGCATCAATGAACAGTGTGATATTGGATTCAGGATAGATTCTGAGACCAATGAAACAGTTGAAAATACACAGACAGGATCTCATGGGGCCAAACAATAGCACAGCAGGGAGGGTGGTTGCTTTGCACGTGACCAACCCAGGTTCAATCCCCGGCACCCCATATGGTCCCCAGCACCTCCAGGAGTAATTCTTGAGTGAAGAGCCTGGAGTAACCACTGAGCATCGCTGGGTGTGTCCCAAAAAAGAATAAAAAAAGAATCTCAGGTATATGAATAATTCATCTTGACAAAGAGCAATGAAGATAAAATGGAGCCAGGAACGACTATTCCATATGTGCGTTGGAGAAACTGGTCACTATATTAAATTTTTAAAAAAAAGTAACTCAAACCTCTTTGAGTATTAGGGCCCCAGGGCATATTCCCATGAGTTGTATTGCTGGGTCGAATGGGAGCTCAATTTCTAGTTTTTGGAGGAATAGCCATACTGTTTTCCAAAAATGCTGGAACAGTTGGCACTCCCACCAACAATGGATGAGAACCCGCCCCCCATCCCCAGCTATCCACACCAGCACTGGTTTTTCCTGCACTTTGGGATCTGTACCAGTCTCCAGGCTGTGAGATGATACCTTGTTTTGATTGCTCTCTATCACTGATGGTTAGTGATAAAGAGCATTTCTCATATGCCTTTTGGCCATTTGAATTTCTTCTTTGAGGAAGTTGCTGTTCATATCTTCTCCCCATTTTTTTGATTGAGTTCACTGTGGTTTTCCTGTTTTTGTCCTGATATCACTTGATCACTTGACATCCCGTTATTCATCGATTTTCTCGAGCGGGTGCCAGTAATATTTCCATTTGACCCTATCACATGCCAGTGTAGCCCAATGGCATTTGGTTCCTTCAGGAATACGAATGGCCTCAAACCGTTCGTTCAGGGTCTTGACAAAGAAGTCTGACCATCTTGTAGGTGGGAGGCCACGTGATCTTTTGAAATCCATGGGATCCATTTGGAAACGGCTCTAGTCCAGTGGTCATCTCCAAATCGCATTACATGTCCAGCCCATCTGATTTTCGATGCCTTGGCAAGCGAGACACGTCCCTGACTCTGCTCTGGAACAGCGACGGAGGTCATAACTCTTGACATATATATATATATATATATATATATATATATATATATCCTTTATATATATCACTGATCACAGACTTCCTATAGATCATCGATTTACTTGAGCGGGCACCAGTAACATCTCAATATGTCCTGTCAGTTGAGATAGCCCAAGGGCATCTGCCCGCTCCAGGAACATAAAGAGCCCCAAACCATTCCATCAAGTCATGGGAATGACGTATGTAATTGTTACTGGTATTTGGCAGGTCGAAAACCACATGGGTAGCATGACAGGCTCTGCCATGCAGGTGGGATACTCTTATAGTCACCTCAAAACTCGAGCATTTATTGATGAACTGCGGAGCGGGCTGTGATCAGCTCTTCTGATGGGTTAAGCTCTGAGAAGAGGGGAGTCTGGATGTGGAAAATGGTGGCCCTCATGATGTGGGGTTTCTCTGGCTTCTTGCGAGGCTCTACTGGGGTGGCGGGCCAGCGCTAAAACCCACCATCCCTCCCGGGCGCCTCGTGATCAAATGGACACAGAGAGAGCAAGTCGCAGCTCTGCCCCTTGTGTGAGTCTTTGGATCGGCATACCTGGGCAGGGCTTGGAAAAGACTTGCCTTACATATATATATATCATATATATATATATATATTACATATATACATCCATATATATATATACATATACTATATATAATATATATCCTGGATATTTGAGTGAGATTCTTACAACTCTTTCATTAGTACTTGCTGAACAGTCAATGGCTTATATGTTTCAAAATGGTGATTAATCAATTTCTGAAAGCATAACATAAACTAATATCCTGTTAAAATGCAACTGAGCCATCGGGACAGAAGTCATGAGTGAAGGTTAAATATATGTGATTAAGGAGATATGTGGTTGCCAGAATAGGGGAAGATAAGTATGATGTGAATCAGGCAATGAATGTATTCTTTCAGACAATAGAATGAAGGATATAAGGCGACACACAATTATTAATTCTTACTACCAGACAATACATGAATTAATATTACTATCAATAGAGACCTTACTTATGGAATAATTTCATATATGGTGTGTAACTGCCAAAGACACCACAGCATGAATGTGCAGGAATATTTATTGATACAGGAATATTCACTATAGTTCCACTGTTATTTAATCAAATATCTCTTTTAATCTCAATGCCCATACAAAAAGCATATGGCATGCCCCACCTCAGAAGAAAACTATTCTTTCTGCTGATGTTTAGGAGACAGACTGATCTCAAACAAGAGCCCCTTATAATCACCATTAACTGTGAACAAACTTGAGTTGCAGTTACATTTTGACATCTCCTATCAAAGCACTACTGCTTAAAGAGATCAAAGAATTTCTTAATACACTCAAAACCAGTGCTATAATTTAGTATTTCTGCTGAAGTATGACCCTAAATGCATTTACATAACTCTTGTGTATATAAAGAATGAAAATATACATACCTGCTCGAGGCCACAGTTTGAGCTTACGCTTTAATTGTTGCAAACGTTGCAGATACCGATTCTGTGATATATTGAGGTCAGTGCTGGATGTTTCAACTGAAATGCATTACAAAAAAAATAATTGCCTCATATTTTTAAAAGACCATAGGAAATGTATTAATGATTTATTCATTCATGAAATTTAGATTCTTTGAACAGGAGAAATACTTCTTTTTTGAGATAATTTGAAAGTAACTGGAGAAAAATTGGATAGGAATAAAAGTTTACATTCAAGAGACAAATTCTATCTAATGTCAGGGATAACATAAGAGCTTGCTCAAAATTCCCAGTACTTCAGTTTTGCATAATAAATAATTTCTGAAGTTGTCTTACCACATAGGCTCAATCATTAAGTACCTGTGTGAGATCTAAAGGCGCAGTACCGCCCAAGGTCTTTCAAGACAGTGGAGGCCAGGGTTCTGAACCTGGCCAAGACTATAAATAGGGGCCCCAAGAGAGCATCCTGGGCTGGGGGACTGCCGGACTCAGAGAACAGCGGCCTCTGGTGCCTGATCAGCACCTAGGCAGGCCATGGGGCCCCTGTTGCCTGAGCCAGATGGCCAGTAGCAGGGAGTAGCTGCTCCTGTTGACTAGGCCCGAGGACCAGCACCAGAGCCACAAGACCTAGTGCCTGAGCCCGAGGGCTGGCATCAAAGCTACAGGGCTACAGAGCCTCAGGGCTACTGAGTATTAGGACCACTGGCAGCAGTGCAACACAGAGGAACTCAAAGAATTAGCTGGGGATTAAGGGACACAGCCATGGTAGAAAAAGATGAAACGGGAAACTAGGAAATAGATAGGGACATAGCTGAGGAGTCCGAAGAAAAGAAGCCCTGAATAAAAATGCCCTGACCTGAAAGGACCACAGGAAAAGGGGTCCTGACAGGAGACGTCCTGGGAGAGGAACAGAAGCTTGAAGCCTTGAAGAGAGAGATCCAGAAGTGAGAGGCGAGGCCCTCACAAGAGGAGCATGCACAAATCCCCCAAAGTGAGAGCAGCCTACAGGAGGGGAGAGACAGAGGTCCAGGAGAGGTTCCTGCAGAGAGCAAGCAAGAGATGAAACAAAGTAATATTAAAGAATAACCTTCAGGAACCTCCAGCCTTGTTCTTTATTTGGTGGACGGGTCAGGGGAAATGTTGTCCACCAGACACAAGCTGGGGGCACTAACCGACAGTGAGTACAGCTGGGGACCCAGCTAGCCCCATCTGCTGCCATAGATTTCAGGCAAAAAAAAGGTTAGAAGGTGCAGAAGCTT
The DNA here is from genome assembly GCA_021461705.1 of Cryptotis parvus. Classification (NCBI taxonomy): domain Eukaryota; kingdom Metazoa; phylum Chordata; class Mammalia; order Eulipotyphla; family Soricidae; genus Cryptotis; species Cryptotis parvus. Next base: position 16,479 of record JAJIBD010000358.1, read on the forward strand.
TTACTTTCATACAATCCCATTTATCTTTGCTTCCATTTGCTTTGTCAGTGGTGTTTCGTCTTTGAAGATGCCCTTAGTTTCGATGTCGTAGAAGGTTTTGCCTAAGTTTTCTTTGATGTACCTTATCAGTTCAAGTCTGATGTTGAGATCATTAATCCATTTGGATCTGACTTTTGTGCATGTGTTAGAAGGAGGTGTTAGAGGGAGTATTCCTTTTTAAGCCAGAAGACTTTGTAGAAGGGAAACAATGGGTATTAGATTTAATAACATTAGTGAAAAACAATCGTCCATGGAAAGGGATTGAACAGGGCAGTTAAGAGTAATTTAGAACTGTGCTTCATGCGCCATAAATTAATCTTAGGAATTGGCAACTTGACTTCATGCAAATGCTCAAATGTTCAGGGTATTGTTATCTATTGGTTCCTATTGACACCTTCAGTGGAAGGGCCCGGGATTTTCTATGTTGTACAAAAAGTCAGAGAGGTGGCTTGGTGTTTCTATAAAAACAAATCTGCAAACAGTATGTTTGCTTCAGTTTGTGTTACCTAAGAGGATCCCACCCGCATGGCAGAGCCTGGCAAGCTACACATGTCGTATTTTTTTTTACTTTTTTTGGGCCATAATTGGCAACACTCAGGTGTTACTCTTGACTCTTTGCTCAGGAATTACTCCTGGCGTTACTCAGGGGACCAACCTTATGGGATGCCGGGGATCGAACCCGGTCGGCTGGATGCAAGGCAAACGCCCTACCTACTGTGCTATCTCTTTGCCCCCCTATGTCGTATTTGATATGCCAAATACCAGTAACAATTCTAGACCTCATTTCCATGGCCTGATGGAGTGGTTTGAGGCTCTTTATTTTCCTGGATCGAGCTGATGCCCTTGGGCTACACTAGCATGTGACAGGACATATAGACAAGTTACTGGTGCCCACTGGAGCAAATCGATGATCAACGGGAAGACAAGTGATACAAGTGAAGTGATACAAGTTAGGAGGAGGTCTAAGTTTATTTTCTTACATGTACCTGCCCATTCCCAGCACCACTTGTTGAAGAGGCTTTCTTTGCTCCACATAATATTTTTTGTTCCTTTATAGAAAATTAAGTGATCATCTTTGAGAGTATCAGGAGAGTCAGTTCTATTCCATAGGTTTACAGGTCTCTCCTTATTCCTATACCATGCTATTGTAATTACTACTTCTTTGTACTAGAGTTTTAAGTTCAGGAAGGTGATACCTCCCTACCTCTTTTTTCCAAAGATTGCTTTAGCTCTTCGTGGAGGTTTTATTCCATAAAAATTTCAGGAGTATTTGTTCAATTTCTTTGAAGAATGTCATGGGTATCCTTATAAGGACTGCATGAATCTGTGTAAAGCTCTAGGGAGTATTACCATTTTGATAATGTTAATTCTCCCAAACCATGAGCAGGGGATATGTCTCCAGGTCCTCAGGTCCTCTTTTACTTTTTAAAGCAGCATTTTGTAGCTTTCTTTGTACAGATCACTTATATTCTTAGTTAAACTAATTTCTAGGCATTTGATTTTCTGTAGCACAATTGTGAATGAGATTGTTTCTGTGTTTTAATACCCTTTTCTTCACTTTTGTTATTTACATATAGGAAAGCCATTGACTTTAGGGTATCAAAACAATATGGACATTCCTTTAAAAACTCTAAATTGAGCTCCCTTTTTGACCCAGCAATATCACTCCTAGGATTATACCCACAGGGCCCAAAAACACACAGCAGAAATACCATCTGCTCTTCTATATTCATTGCAGCATTATTCACAATAGCCAGAAACTGGAAACAATCCCAGTGCCCGAGAACAGAAGACTGATAAAGAAACTATAGTACATCTACACAATGGAATGCTATACAGCTGTCAGGAAAATGAAGTCGTGAAATTTGCTTATAAATAGATGGACACGGAGCACATCAAGCTGTCTGAATTGAGGTAGAAGGAGAGGGACAGGCACAGAATTATTGCACTCATGTGTGAGATGTGCAAAACATAATATGAAACCAATATCCAAGGATAGAATAAACAAGGGGCAGGAACTTTTCCATGGTCGGAAGTCAGCTTCAACTATTGAGGAAAAGACAGGTGGGATAGAGAAGGAAGCACTATGACAAAGGTTCATGATCACTCTGAATAAGAACTGCCTGCTGAAAGTAGGCAAAGAAACAAACATGATAACCTCTCAGTACCTGTATTGCAAAACAAATGCCTAAGTGGGGGGGGGGGAGAAAGTGTCAGTGATAGAGCCAGGCACTTCGAACCAGTCTTCTAATCTTAACAGAGTTATTCATTAATTAAAATAAGGTTTAAAAAAAACATCGCTCTAAGATCAGGAATAAGTTTACTTACTCTCACCATTACTGTTGAAGTCTTTCACACAGCAAGTGGCAAGAAAGTGTTATTAAGAGCATCCATATTTTTTAAAAAAGTTAAACACAAACTAAAAGCTACTAAACAGAGAAAAACGCAAAATAGTCTACCCCAAAACCATTACAATCAGTAGACTGCTACAGAATGAGGCAGGTTGCAAATTCAATGCGAGAAATCCATATCTTTCATATAATAAAATAAAAAGGGAAAAAATGTCAAAACATTTTCATTTGTAACTGTGCTTCTGAAAATCAGGACCTGGGGCTGGAGCAATAGAACAGCGGGAAGGGTATTTGCCTTGCATGCAGCTGACCCAGGTTTGATCCCTGGCATCCTATATGGACCCCCCGAGCACTGCCAGGAGTAATTCCTGATCAAAGAGCCAGGAGGAACCCCTGAGCATTACAAATGTGACCCTAAAAGAAAAAAAAGAGAACTCAACCCCATTTTTATTTTAAACCACACACTGAAGTCAAAACAAAATAAAGGACCTTAGTATAGACCCAAATCTGTCAATTATATTGAAGAAAACACAGGTCAAGCCCTGTGATTTGACTCCACTGTACCATCAACAACTGAAAGCCATAGACCAAGCAAATGGAAGCAAACAAAGGAATGATACTACATCAAACTGAGAACAGCCATGAAAAAGGACTAGAACAAATGCCCCATAGACTTGGAGAAAATATCTGCCAACTATTGAGATGACGAGCATTAATACTTGACTTATATACAACACTGTCCAAATTGAGTAGAAAAAATAATGCTGCCCATGAAAACTGAGGGAAGAGATAAGCAAAAACCTGAGCATAAACGAATATGAATAAAAGCTGGTCAAAAAGAATATGAATGAAAGCTCTGCATCAATATCACCAGGGAAATGCAAATCAAACAATTCAACATTGATGTGGATAGTCCTCATTCACTCTTGGATGGAATGTCGATTGGCCCAACATGAAGAGAAAAGGCTATACCTCTGGTGGTACCACATTAACCACATGCCAACTATATGCAGGCTGAGGGGTGGCACTCATGTACTTCTGGTGAGATATACAGATTTTCAGAACCACTTGTGGTTCCTATGGAGGCTGTGGTCACATGAGCAAGAGCAAGCCACTAGTGCTGTTCAGACTGAGCATTGTTCAGCCTCAGATCTGATGCCTGAGTTCAAATTGGAAAATGAGCCACTTCTGCAATTACAAAGTATTGAGGATTCAACTTAATCCCCGCATCCGTGGGCAATGGAACAGGAGATGAATTCGGTTTTACCAGAGAGGAGACTCGCCGCAGCATATGACATCCCCTCTGACTCGTATGGATGATTCTAAGATGCTGACCGGATTCTCAGCCATGAAATACAAGAGAATGGATGCAAGTGAATTCAAATAATAGAACAGATGACATCAGACTGCTCTGAAATTAAACAGGCAAGCAACCTAAGGAGAAGGCATAAAGATGCCAGAATATCCATGGAGAAACCAATGTACAATTGCTGCAATAAACCAACATACTGGAATAAGGATGGATTCATTAAACTGTGGGGTAGAACTGAGTGCACAAGGACATATCTCTAGATCAATAGTTGAATAAATGCCAACAAAGGAGCTGGCTACGAAAAGTGGTGTCTAGACAGTCTCTTCCAAAATGCTGTGGGAAATGCTGGAGAACCACGCGTGAACAAGAGGACTAGATGCATGCCCCAGAGTTTACACAAAAGGCAACTCGTGTGGTCGACTTTGGGCCATGGTTAATTGACCGGGCAGGAGAAGCCCCTGGAGAGCAGCAGGCAAACAGGCGTAGCTAAACCCAGGCGGGTCGACTTATGAGTTCTTCCAACCGTTTTTGAAGACCTACTCCCAATTCCTTTCAGACTCTTTCAGAAGCTAAGAGACAGGGATACTCCCACTTTGAATAAGGCAAACATTATCCTGAAGCAGACAGAGGGATCACTGAAGAAGAAAACCATAGACCTACTTAGCTGATGAATTTCACTGATGACACAAAGATTCTCAAAAATAGATTAGCAAATAGAAATCAAATAATACACCAAAAGATCATACACCATGGTCAGTCCTGGAACAGGGGTTTTCAAAAGTATAAGGTCAACCATTAAGTAGGTGTGAAGACTCTAGGGGCTGTATCCTAGGCAAGTTTCCACACTCACTGGCTTTAGAACTTGACATAAATCACTGGCATTCCCTTCCTCCCTTTGCCCCGTGTCAATCAAATAATGTCATATGACCTCTTGTCTTTAATTGTGTTCATCTTACCATATGATATACCTTTTGATTCACCAAACTCAACATTGATAGAAGCTACAAAATGCTTCTGAAAGAACTTAGTTTAATATATTTGGTTCGAAATTTTTTTTTCCGTTTTAGGTCACACCTGGCAATGCTCAGGGTTACTCCTGGTTCTGCACTCAGGAATTACTCCTAACGATGCTCAGGGGACCATATGGGATGCCAGGGACCAAACCCAGGTCGGTCGCGTGCAAGGCAAACGCCCTACCCGCTGGACTATCGCTCTGGCCCATGGACTGAAATTTATGTTGGATTTTTTAAAATTTTATTTCAATAATGTGATTTAGAAAAACTTTTTATTAGAGAGTTGTTTCAGGTATTCGATATTCCAAATCTAGTTTACAAACAATGTGCCTTTACCACCCCAATGGCCCTAGTCTCCCACTCATCTCCCAAGCCAGGCACAATTTAATCATTTTCATTGTTCATTACAAGATATATCTCACATAACTGTTGCTAAATTCATTGAATGAGGATCTAATGCGCTACTAAGTTCGAGTTTGACCTTTAGACTTATTGTTTTCATTTACATATTTATTTTTATTTTATGGCAAGCAATAGTCAAAACTAATGGTAAATTTCCCATGTGAAACTGATTAGCTAACAAAGCTCTAATATTAAAAATCAAAGAATGTCATTCATTTTCAAAGATAATCTTACAGAAAAAGCAAGGTGTTCAAAGGATGGGAGTGATAGAACAGCAGGTAGGTTGTTTGCCTTGCACACTGCTGACCCCGGTTTATCCCCAGCATCCCCTATGGAACACAAGCACTGCCAGGCTTAATTCCTGAGTCAAGAACCAGGAGAACCTCCTGAGCATCACTGGGTGTGACCGAAAAAGGAAAAAAAAAAGAAAAAAGTGTTCCCCTTTCATTTTCTTGAGATATTTTTACTGTGATTATTAAGTTTAATTCATAAAAACTGGAGGGTATTTGGATACAAATGTTTAAAATGATTTTTCAAATTCAAATATAGTCTTTTTTGTACATATAAAATATAATAAGATGAGGTATTTTGACAGTGTCAAAACACAGGCTTTTTGAGGGCAGAGATTTCTGGAATGGAAGCATGCAGTTGGATAATGCACATCACGCTCAGAATCTTACCATATGATATACCTTTTGATTCACCAAACTCATCATTGATAGAAGCTACAAAAATGCTTCTGAAAGAATTGTTTTCCTGATAAAAAGTTATGATTCCCTTTAAACCATACTTCTATAGAATGCCAAATACGAATGACTGTGCTGTAAAAGACCTCAAGAATTTTGATGGACTTCACAGTACATACCAACTTCTTTAATGTCTGTTGTTTCTTCCACCTAAAAAAAAGAAGCAGTGTAAGAATCAGACCCCAAAGTGCATCCTTTTCCTAGGTCATCTGTCATTTAGTATCATTCAGAAGCCAGACAGCGATGAGGCAAAGGCGTCAAAAATAGAAGAGGGAAACCATGACAGTGGAAAGGTCTTTCACAGTGAACCGTCTCCCCAGTCCAAAGAGCCAACACAGCCCGCCATCAGAGACGGTGTCCCAGGCCCACCAGGAAGAATCCCTGAGTGCGGGGCAGGAATAAGAACTAAAAACCACTGGGTTTGCTGCTCACCCAAACAAACAAACAAAACTGGAAGAACAGCCAAAATAGTGGGGGCCCCTCCCACACTGTCTAGAAACATTTGAGTCTTGGTAGAGCATAATGTCCTTTGGAATAATACTAGAAATAGATGAACTTGAGAAGCATCTTCTAAAATAGATACTCAACAGCTACACAAATGTCATTGACATATTATCGGTACAATAAATGGCAATAACTCATTTGAATGTGTTTCAAAGAAACCCAAAAAACAACCTTTGTAACTTCACAGTGATGGAGGGATACTTACAATTGGTGGCATGATGTTGTTTTCCATGCCGAGGTCCCAGGTTACTCTTCTCTTTTGTTTAAGAGAATCAGCTGTGAGAAAAAGAGGAATTGGAAATCTATCTGGTTCTGGCAGATCTCAGGATGACTGAGTGAGCTCCACTTGCCAGATCATTACAATGAATAATGCTAAATCTCTCTCCTGCAGCAATGATGGTGCAGTAGATTAACACTCAAATTCCTATTAGCTTACATGTCAATGGTTTATGTTCCTAAGGTCTATAACAAGAACCATACATGACTGTGATGGAAGATGTGGATGGGATTCCCGATTCTCACTGTCTTTACCAGTTGATTCATAATGATCATCCTTCATCAGAATCTCCCACACGGTGCGGCCACGTCACTGATCTATGATGGCCCACAAGAGTGCAGGTATTTGTGGTTGGTCACATGACCTGTTAATGTCTGTACACAGGCGTGCATGTTCCTACTCTGGTTGTGTGTGCTTTGAGAGGATGCTCTAATGAAGGACACTCTTGTGTGCCTGTAGGCTCACATACTTCAAAGATGAGAATAAGTGTTACACATTCCCTTCACAGTGACTAACTCCCATCATGTTGTGATAGTGCAGGTTACTAGTCCCGACCATTAACCTTGTTTGAGACCATTAACCAGGCTCCTTAAGTCCTCTTCATCTTTTTGCAAACCAGAACATGAACCACTCATGTGATCATGGTACACTCAGGAGTGGAGGATAACGAAACTGTCAGGGGATAAGCCAAGGAAAGGGGGAACCATGAATGTAGAATGTGCAGAATGGGCTTTCATTTGTCATGCTGTTATAGGGTACGGCGACACTGTGATGTGACTCCAATCGGGGCATGACCTTTTGGAAAGCAGGCCAGTGCTGTGTCTCTTGACTTGTCTCTTTTGCCCTGGAAATGCCTGCCCTCATCATTTGCTCCTTCTTGTAATTCAGAACCATAAAGACACGATTCCATAGGCCTGGCTGTTACGTAGATATAGACATGATAACTCTCATTCACAAGTTTATGAACCTCTAAGCAAACACGTTTCTTTCAAGAAAGGTAATATAAGGATATACTTTTCACTGAGAAATCAATATCTTCTCCATGTGCCAAAATGTCATTGCCACAGGATCCAATGACTTGACTCAGGTACTGAAGTGAAGCAGATTAAAAGCCCTACCGTTCTACCTCAGCAAAGAAGTGACTCCAAAACACTTACATTTTTTCAAGGCTGACTTGATCTGCAATAAGAGAAAACACTATAAATGTCAGAGAATGTTGTGCCCTGTACCTATGGTCCTCTTGGTGACAATAAACTCATATACGTTTAAAAGGTTCAATCAATTAGGAGTGAACACTTTCAATCAGTCGAGTCAACCTAATCCCAATCAACTGAGAGTGAGGTATGAGGTTTTCTGGGAGAATCTTTTGTCAAAACCAGTGAGCTGATGACAAATTTCTGAGAGATGGAGCCAGTAAGTTGTTACCATGCTCCAACATAAAACAAGTTAATGAATTCTGTCATCTCTTTCCTCTACCCATGGATTCGACAACAAAAAATCTGAAACCAACAACATATGTCTATTGAACTGAAAAACTTACCTTACTCCCGGTGTCAGACTCTGCCTCAGAAGATATAGCAACTGTAGAGGTGGAAGGAGTTTCTGCAGAAGAAGGCTGTGCATCTGCGCGTTCTTTGAAAGAAAAATAGCAAGCTCTTAAAGACCCTTACAAAGATTCTGCTAAGAGATGCTGTTAGTGAAAACCAGATGTTTTCTCTTATCCTTTTCTTGATGAAAATTATTTATTCATTCGCTGTTTTCTATTATTTTGCCACACATACTACTTAGTTTCATTGTCATTTTATATTTATTTTATTATATCACTGTGAGATATACAATTACAAAGCTTTTCATGATTGGGTTTCAATCAAACAGTCTTCTAGCACCCATCCCTCCACCAGTGCCCATTTCCAACCACAAATTTCCCCAGATTCCCTCCCTCCCCCATCCTTTCTCAATGGCAGGCTCTTCTATCTCTCTCTTTCTCTCTCTCTTCTTTGCTACAGTGTGGCATGCAACATGTATATTTAGTGGTTATCATCTTTGCCTATGTTCAATGCTCAGTTCTAGTCTGGTATTACCAGTTCTAACAATGATTAGCACATTGTCACCTTCTCTATCTTAGCTAACTGCTGACCGCCAACACTTGTGGTAGATTCCAATCATCGACAAATCCTCCTGCCCTGATTCGCCTGGCTTTACTATTATTTTTTGTATACTGCTAATGTATGCAGTCATTCTATATCTGTTTATCTTCTGACTCATTTCACTCAGCATGTTACTCTCCATGTGCATCCATTTATAAGCAAATTTCATAACTTTCTTTTTTTCTAAGAGCTGCATAGTATTCCCTTGTGCAGATATACCATAATTTCTTTATTTAGTCCTTTGTTCTTGGACAATCGGTTGTTTCCTTATTCTAGCTATTGTGAGTAGTGCTGCAATGAACTTAGAGGTGCAGTTGGTTTTTCTGTTGTCTGTTTTTTGTTTATTGCTTTTTGCTTTTATAGTATACAATCTTAAAAGTGTTTTATTGGAATAATTCTTAAACCTCATACAAGTAAATAAAAAAAGAAATGTAAATGAACATTATATCAGACCGATAAAACTAGTCTCCAGAGATCTTTGGGTGTTAGAATGGATTTTAAAATTTATCATGATCGAATTATAAAGTAAATGAAAACTGGCAGGGTTAAATATGAGGTTGATGAGACAAGGCAGGAATGGTCTTTGGATGGATATTCATGACTAGGGGCAAGCAAGTTCAGGTTCACCTCTAGGGCTAGAGGATTTTTTTTCCTCTGTTATTCCTTTCTTTTAAATTATAATTTTTTATTTCTGGATCAAACCTGGCAGTGCTCGGGGTTACTCCTGGCTCTACACTCAGGATTTACTCCTGGTGGTGCTCGGGGGACCATATGGGTTGCCCGGGAATCGAAACTAGGTCGGCTGCATGCAAGGCAAATGACCTACCCGCAGAGCTATAATTCCCGTCCCTGTTATCTCTTTCAGTGTTTTCCCAGTACCAGGCATTTTATCTTGTCTTGAAACACAAAGACAAAAAAAAAAAAAACCCAAAGTATTAACCCATTATTTTTTTTGTTTGTTTTTATTTTATAATATTTTTTAAAAGTATTTTTATTATACGGCAGAGCCTGGCAAGCTACCCATGTCATATTCAATATGCGATATAGGTAAAATAATAGACCTCAATCCCATGACGGGAACAAACGGTTTGAGGCTCTTCATGTTCCTGAGCAAGCAGATGCTACACACTACTAGCATGTGACAGGGATGAATGAGACATTACTGGTGCCTGCTTGAGCAAACTGATAGACAACGGGAAGACAAGTGATACAAGTGATTTTTATTGTACCACCATAACATATACAATTACAAAGACGTTCATGTTTGGTTTTCAGTCATACAGTATTCTACATCCCCACATCAGTGCCCATTCCCCACCACCAAAGTCTCCAATTCCCTCCTCCCTCCTCCAGCCTGGCTCTATGAGAGACATATAACCTCTTTCCTCTCTCTCTCACTCTCTCTTTCTCTCTTCCCTTATCTTACACATTGTGGCTTGCAATACATACATTTAGAGGTTATCATGTATCGCCCTTTGCCTTCATTCAATGTTCAGTTCAAGATAGTATCATTTCCAATGATTGATTATTAGCACTGTTCCCTTCTCTATTTTACCTAACCTCTGACTCCCACACACTTGCAGTTGATCCCACTCATTAACAAGACCTCCTGGTCCATGTTAAGCCTGACTTGGATATTGGTACCATCACTTGTATCACTTGTCTTCCCGTTGCTCATGATTTGCTGGAGCGGGCACCAGTAACATCTCCATAAGTCCTGTCACATGCTAGTGTAGCCCAAGGGCACCTGCTCGCTCCAGGAAAATAAAGAGCTTCAAACCATTCCATCAGGTTATGGGAATGAGGTCTATAATTGTTCCTGGTATTTGGCATGTCAATGATGACACGAGTAGCTTGCCAGACTCTACAGTGCGGGTGGGATCCTCTTGTAGTCACCTCTAATCTTGAGCATTTATTGATGAACAGCATAGCCACTCTGTGACCACACAAGCCAGGCTGTTATCAGCTCTTCTGCTTGGTGGAGCTCTGACGAGAGGGGAGTCCAAATGTGGGAAATGATGGTTCCCATGGTGTGGTGGTTCCTCTGGATTTTGTGAGGTTCTGTAGGGTGGCTGGCCAGGGCTAGAACCCACCTTCCCTCCCAGGCGCGCTCGTGATCAGCTGGGCACAGGGAGAGCCGGGAGCAGCTCTGCCCTAGTATGTGAATCTCTGGATAAGCATTCCTATGCTGGGCTTGAAATAGACTGCTGCAAAAAGATACACATGAGAATTCTACCAAACCTTTACGGAGGACCAACTACCAGTCCTTTTCAAGTTCTTCCAGGAAATATAAGAAACAGAAACACCCCCCAAACAGCTTCTACAAGGCACATATCACCCTGATACCCAAACCAGGGAGAGACAACACAAAGAAAGAAAACTACAGACCAATGTCCCTGATGAACACAGATGCTACAATAAAAATACTAGCAAACAGAATCCAAAGACTCATCAAAAAGATTATACATCATGACCAAGTAGGATTCAACCCGCGAATGCAAGGGTGGTTCAACATTCAGAAGTCAATCAACATAATACATCAAATCAATAAGAAAAAAATAAAAACCATATGATCATCAATAGATGCAGAGAAAGCATTTGACAACATCCAACATCTGTTCATGACTAAATCCCTCCAGAAAATGGGAGCTGAAGGAACCTTCCTCAATATAGTCAAAGCCATCTATCAAAAGCCCACAGGGAGCATCATTCTCAATGGGGAATTGCAAATCAAACAATTCAACATCAATGTGGATAGTCCTCATTCACTGCTGGATGGAATGTCGACTGACCCAACCTGAAGAGAAAGGCTCTGGTGATACAATGTTAACCATTATGCCAACTATATGCAGGCTGATAGATCATGCTGTGATGCACAGGTTGGGTTTTGTGGCACTCATCTAGTTCTGGAGATATATACAGGTTTTCAGAACCACTTGTTCCTATGGATGCTGTGGTCAGATCACATGAGTAAGCCACTAGTGTTGTTCAGATTGAGTATTGTTCAGTCTCAGATCTGATGTCTGAGCTCAAATTTGAAAATGGGCCACTGGGGCCGGAGCGACAGTCCAGCGAGTAGGCGTTTGCCTTGCACGCGCCGCCCATGTCGGCCTGGGTTTGATCCCGGCATCTCATATGGTCCCTTGAGCACCGCCAGGAGTAATTCCTGAGTGCAGAGCCAGGGAGAGCATTGCCGGGTGTGACCGCCCAAAAAAAAAAAGAAAAAAAAGAAAATGGGCCACTTCTGCAACTACAAAGTGTTGAGGATTCAAGTTAATTCCAGCATCCGTGGACAAAGAGAAAGGAGGTAAGTTAGGTTTTACCAGAGAGGAGACTCACCGCAGCATACGCATTCCCCTCTGACTCACATCGATGATTCTATGATGCTGACCAGATTCTCAGCCATAAAATACAAGAGAATGGTTGCAAGTGAATTCAAATAACAGAATAGATGACATCAGACTGCTCTGAAATTAAATAGCAAGCAACCTAAGGAGAAGGCAGAAAAAATCCCGGAATATCCATGGAGAAACCAATGTGCAATTTCTGTAATAAACCAATGTACATGCCCACCGGTAGACGAATGTCCAAATACAGATGATTGGATGAATAAATTCTAGCACTTTGCACTATGCAACATTAATTCTCTGTAAGAGAAAGTGGAGTCAGGAACCTGCTGCTATGCGATGGAACTGGATAGTATCATAATAAGTGAGGAAGAAAGGAAGGGACAGGGGCCAGGGAGATGTTCCAGTGGGTGTCACTCCCTGAACACTGCCGGGAGGAATTCCTGAGTACAGAGACAGGAGTATCCCCTGGGCAAAGCATGGTGTGGTGCGACAACATAGAGTCACTCCCACCCCTGACTAAAATGGATCCAGAGACAGACACAATGTTCCCACTCATCTACAGAATTTAAAGAATCAATGTTAGGGAATAATGAATATCCAGGCTTCTTCGCCTTCCCGGCTGTCAAACGGCCGCGGGAACGCCTGGCGTTCTACCTGGAAGGGAGACCACTCGGAGAGCGCTGCCTGGCAGCTCGGAAATCGGCTGGAACTGGAAGGAAGAGATTGCAGGCTCTCAGAATATTCTGCAGCCTACATGGATCCGGTTCGCCCAAGGAGCCGGTGAGAGTGTTAATTCAGAACTCCGCCGGGACCCTAGCGACCTCCCCATCACAGCCACTTGACAACCTGTTTGTGGTTGAAGACAAACTGCACCCAGTGTCCAAGTCTGCAGCAGATGGAAAGCGAACCAGGCCTCGCTTGGGCGTGGCAGGGGTGATGGGCGTGTGAGCGGGAAGAGCGTGCGCCAGGGCGCCGCCCATGCTGCCCTGCTTCCAGCTGCTGCGCATCGGGGCGGCAAGGGCGGCGACCTCTACACGTTCCACCCGCCGCACGGAGCGGGCTGCACCTACCGCCTGGGCCGCAGGGGCCGACCTGTGTGATGTGGCCCTGGTGCCCCAGCGCGAGCCCGGCCTCATCTCCGGAGTCCACGCAGAGCTGCACGCTGAGCGCAGGGGTGATGACTGGAGGGTCAGCGTGGAGGACCGCAGCAGCCACGGGACGATGGTCAACAATGTCCGACTCCCAAGGGGACAGAGGCTGCAGTTGAGTGATGGTGACCTCCTGACCTTTGGCCCTGAAGGTTCCCCCGGAAGCAGTCCCTCAGAGTTTTACTTCATGTTTCAGCAAGTTCGAGTCAAACCTCAAGATTTTGCTGCCATTACCATTCCACGGTCTAGGGGAGAAGAGAGGGCCAGAGCTGGTTTCCAGCCCTGGCTGCTTGGTCCCCCTCAGCACCTTCTCACCTGCCCCCCAGAGCCACACCGATCCTCAATTCCATCGGCAGCCTCAGCAAGCTGAGCGCCCAGCCCCTCACCTTCTCCCGAGGAGGGGCCAAGTCGCAGGGCAAGCCTCCGCCCACTCTCCCCCCCCACCACGTAGGGGCGTCTCCATCTGCCCCGCTGCCGAGGAACCGGAGGAAGTCAGCTCACCGAGTGCTGGCAGAACTGGATGATGAGAAAGAGCCTCCTGCCACGCCCTCACTAGTCCTGGTAGAGCCCAGGAAAAAACTCCGAATAGAAAAGGTCACCCTGACACCCAGCGGGAGGCAATGACTAGAGGAAGGGCCCACTGCTGTGGGTATGGTGGAGGTCCTCATGGCCAAGGGCAGGAGACATGGTTCCTGCAGATACTGCTGCCTTGAGAGCTGGAAATCCCCATGTTACAAGCCTAACTGTCAGACCCGAAGATCAGAGCACCCGAAGAGCACACTGAGAAGATGAAAGCCCCCAGGAACAAGCAAGGGCTCATGTTCTAAATCTTACAGAGACATAACCAGAAAGTCTGACTTTGTGGCTAGCCCTGCTTCTGGCCATGCCTCAGACTGGCTGTTTCAGAGCTTTACTTGTTTTCAAATAAAGATTAAGCAGCTTCAAAAAAATAAATAAATAAATAAATAAATAAATAAATAAATAAATAAATAGATATCCAAAGGAAAAACAGCTAAGAGTTTGTTGTCAGTAGAAAGCTTATCACATGAGGCAGAAATTGATGGGCGAGAGGGACATTGAGCAATGGTGGACAGAGGCAGATGCTGGGGTGGGGTATGTGGTGCTAGGATATTTCATGTATGAAACAAATCCTGATGACAAGTATGCAAACTACCATGAATTAAATTGAAATTTTTAAATAATACACTATATGAAATCTGTATGATAACTATGCAAAACTATGGAACCCATGAACTCTGAAAAATTATGATAGCTAAAAATCACTATCATAAATCTAGGAATATATAGGAATGCTAAAAAACAATTGGACTTACGACATCTAAGACACAAACTAACTAAAGCTTCACAAGGTAACTAGATAATCTGAATAAGGCCCTATCAATACAATGAATGCAAATAACAATTACTTAGTGTACACCCCCCAAATCATTACATGCCCAGGTGATTTCACCTGAAGTCACCACCAAATTCTATAAAGCAAAACATAATCTTAACACATAACCTAACTAGCTCATATGTACTTAGTGGAGTTGGATAAATATGATTACAAGAAATGGCTCAAGATTCTTATTACTGCTTTATTAGTACTCACTGAACAGTCAATGGCTTATAACTTTCAAAGGGTAATTAAACATGTTTTGAAAGCACAAAATAAACTAATATCCTCTCAAAATGAAATTGAGCCCTCTGGATAAAACAGTCATTGACTAAGGTTAAATATATGTGATTAAGGAGATATGTGATTGCCAACTTGGGGAAGATTAGATGAGGTGAATCAGGCAACAAATTTAAGACAGTCAAATGAAGAACATATGACAATACACAATTAATTCTTACTACCATGCCAGAGGGTGACCAGAGGGGTACACAATCGCCAGAGGAGAGCTGCATTGAAAAATGGGAGCAGCAGCTGGGGGGTTCGCTCTGGTTCTTACAGCTTTCCTTAGAGGTTTTTTTTGCTATTTTGATTGGCTGTTACATTCATCAGGAGTGAAGGCGGGTTTTAGCCCTGGCCCACCATCCAAGCAGAGCCTCGCAAGAACCTCGACACCATGAAGGCCACCATTTTCCACATCTGGACTCCACAGCTTGTCAAAGCTCCACCCAGCAGAAAAGCTGATCCTTCCCTGTTCATGCGGCCTCTTTGTAGCCACACAGCTCATCAATACATGCATGAGATGAGAGGCTACTACAAGAGTATCCCACCCGCACAGCAGTCTGGCAAGCTACCTGTGGCATATTTTGATATGCCAAAAACCGGTAACAAGGAATGGTTTGAGGCTCTTCATGTTCCTGGACCGAGCAGTTGCCCTTGGGCTACACTAGCATGTGACAGGATGTATGGAGATGTTATTGGTGCCCGCTCGAGCAATTCGATGAACAACGGGAAGACTACAAGTGACTACCATACAGTGCATAAAATTAATATTTCCACAATGGAGATATTAATTATATAATAATTTTATATATAGTTTTAATCTCTGCCAAATATATCACAGGATTTGTGTGCAGGACATATTTGTTAATATAGGAATGTTCTCTATAGCTCCACTGTTAATGGAATATCTGTCTTAATCTCATTGTTAGTTTTACAAAGAGCATGTGGCCTATCCCACACATCAGAAGAAAGCAGTATTTTCTGCTGATGTTTAACAGAGGCTGATTTCAAACCTGAACTTCTTATAATCAACCATTCACAGTGACCAAATTTGAGAAATAGTTGCATTTTTTATATCTCTTGTCAACTGGTTTTAAACAAGTCAAAGAATTTTTTTCACGTATTCCAAAAACGGTTCTCTAATTTTGTATCTCTGCTGAACGATGGGAGTCTAAATGCATCAAAACAACTCTTGGATAGTTAAATAATGAAAATTTGCATACCTGCTACCGAATGGATTTTTTGCTCAAAATCGCCTTTAAAGACATTGCTCCAAATAAGCTTTTCTAGAGAAAGTGTTGTCTCGGATTCTGATTCCATGCTGATTATTTCGACTGAAGTGCATTACAGTAAAAAGAGAAAAAAATTGCCTCATAATCTTAGAATATCACAGAAAATATACTAGTGATTTGTTCATGCATGAAAGTTTTATTCTTTTAACAGGAACAGTACTTCTTTTTGTGACATTTGAAAGTAAATGGAGAATATTTTAGTTAGGAATAGAAGTTACATTCAGAATGACAAATTTTATCTAAGGTGAATTGTGTACAATTTCGTAAATGTTCCAAGGCATAAAAAAAGATCTTAAAAAAAAACTACTTGTTCAAAACAACTTCTTCCTTTAAGCAAAATATAATCCTGAAACTGATTTCCATCCTAGACTGTCCTTAAGGACCTATACGGTTACAATTTCATGAAGGGGATACAGGTTAAAGGACCTTAGCACAAAGTGTGGGGAAGGCCCATAGATGATTGTGTGTTTAAGCATTTGCTTAGACATGGCACATAGGGAGGCTGAGAGCAAGGAGACGGAGTCTGCAGGAGACTTTGAGCCAGAGATGAGTCCACCTTCCTACCTGTGTCTTCCCTGTGTGTTAAGTCCCTGTTTTAAGCGGTAGTTTGTCTTATGCAAAGCAGTGTGGTGGACCCTGGGAGATCCACACAAGAGCCTCCTGAGTAGCTTCACATCATCAGTTGACTTTCATAGAGCCTTCTAGATGATCTCTCAATGGTACCAGGGTCTGTTTGCTTCCCAAAGAGACTCAGGACGGAGGACATTGCAAAACAAGGGTCACATGAGATTCCTGTCATGTGAGTGGTCCCTGCACAATACAGCCATCCTGATGATGTTCACAGTGTTTTAGATCTACCTTGTTACTCACCTGATACATACATGACACAGGATGTTGAGGTATGGATGTGAGTACCCTGGCATAATAGGAATTTCTCGTTGTTTTCTCTATGAAGTTAGTTCAATTTGTGAGATGGAGTCAATAAATCATTCAAATTCTCCCATTGGGGCCGGAACCATAGCGCAGCAGGTAGGGCATTTGCCTTGCACGCGGCTGACCTGGGTTCGATCCCCAACATCCCATATGGTCCCTGAGCACTACCAGGAGTCACTGCTGAGTGAAGAGCCAGGAGTATCCTGAGCATCACTGGGTGTGACCCAAAATAAAAAAAAATTTCTCCCGCACTTTCCTGTGCATGGAGAAGTCATTTCAGAGCAAAGATACCAGGATCAATGTTCTGGACGTACCACTAGGCAGAAGAAACAACTCACTCATTTAATTTCCTCCTATGATAGAATACCATAGAAAATAGAAGAATAATATTTCACAATTGACTATTATGCTATTACCAAAGAATTGCTGCTTTTTTTTTGAGAATATGAAAGCACCTGGAGACAATTCTGGTGGAAAATACCAGTTATACTCAGACAATTCTGTCTGAGGTTGATTTTATGTGATCACTTAGATTTCCAACTGACAAAAACAGCTCTTAATATGCTGGTTCTTTACCTGCTAGAATGATAACACAAAAGCATGCTCAAACCTTGAGTCTTCAGTTATTCAAATACGTCATTTCTGAAGTTGCCTTACCACATAGGGCTCAATCATTGAAGGACCAGTGCTGTTACCGTTTCCTGAAGGGGATCCATGATAAGTGACCTGATCACAATAGTGGGGACAAAGCTCTGCTCCCTGCTCTTATCCCACCAGATTCAGGGTGATTCCAGGAACTAAAGCCAACCAGTGGTTCCAGATGATTTCTCTACACTGAATGCTCACATTCTGAGTGATTCCGAAATACTTACAAATCTCTTCAGATGACACCTGCAATTACAGAGAGAAAAAAAAACAACAGCAATAAGGTTGTTCTCTGAGAAAGAACACTCTTTCTCACAAAATGGATGTCTAAACCTCCTTGTGCTTGGAATATTGATAAAAGTTTATCAATTCAATGTAAATGTGGTCTACTTCAGAAAAGGGTTCCTGGAACACAGAAAATATCTGCTATTTCCAATTATGATTTCCCTCATGTGTATCAGTGGGCTACATTCTCTTTCATTTTCCCAAAAACATCCAATATTTCTAATATACAGATTATTTTTGTATAGAGCATTTTTTCTATCTTCACTGTTTAAAATTATTCTAAAAAGCAATATCTTTGTCTCAAAGAAAGTTGACTTACATATTCTGATGATGAATCGTCTGAGACGATGTCCGTACCGGAGACCGTGTCCTCGTCTTCCTCAACACCATCTTGCAGCATACAGAGTGAGAGTTAGGAGAGTGAGCAGCTGCTTAGGAATAACTTAGGGAGCTACTCTGGGTGTAGAAAGAACTAGAGCAGACGTGATGGGGTTACAGACACATGTTGGGTTGCAGACACACAGTACCACGTTGGAAGAAATAAAGGAAACATTGAAATGGCCACATTGTGTTTTAGAGAAATGCAATCAAACAACATAAATTATCACAGTACAGCTGAGTAAGTGTCCCTTATAGGTAGAGGTTCTCTATTGTTCTGCGCTTGGTTGCTGCATACATTGAGGACTTGATTCAATTCTAAAACCAAGTGAAATTCAGGCATTCACAAGCTATGTTTTTAAAATTGTTGAGCAAGAATCTCTAAAATGAGCTGACTAGACTGAGTGCAGTATGAAAGTCAGCATCAAAACTATAGAAGATGGGATTGCCCACCTCAAAAAAAAAAATCTAGAGAAGATGAGAGCCAGAGCGACAGCACAGCGGGTAGGGTGTTTGCCTTGCACACAAAAGACCCAAGTTCGATCCCTGGGTTAGCATATGGCCCCCTCGAGTGCTGCCCGGAGTAATTCCTGAGAGCAGAGGCAGGAACAACCCCTGAGCATTGCTGGGTGTGACCCAAAAAAGCAAACAACCAAGAAAAATAAACAAACAGACAAAAAACAACAAAACACTAGAGAAGGCAAAGTTACAACAGGGAAGCTTCTTCTGGGGAGTGCTGACCTACTCATCGTAACCACAAAGATGCTCTCCTCATTCTGAAACTCATCAGTTCAACAGATAACTCTAAGTTCTTAACTGCACTGCATAATATGTTCCCATATGTTTATCCCAATGATAGCCCTGGATAGCTGCAGGATATGCGATGGACAGGTCATTTCATGTCTTAAAAAGTTACTGTGAGTGGAGTTGTCGGCACATGATATTTCAACACCAAAATCATCACCAGTGTCAACATCCTCCCCCAGTGTTTGTATACTCAGCCCCCCACCATCCTCCTGCCACCTGAGAGGCATTACAAGGTTTGGAGGTTGCAGCTTAGATCTCATGATTTTGTTGTTTCTGACTCTGTGCTTTGGATATATCAGCTGTGCCACTCTGCTCCATCATCAGGAGAAACAAACCCATGACCCCAGTCCCCACACTGAAAGGAAAGAATACTTGGTTCTAAATAAATACAAATTGTGAAAACTACCTTTATAAAACATCAGGGGGAAACTAGAGAGAGAAATATCTATATATCACAATTTGAAAGGCAAAAGACAAATTAAGGAGATTATTTCTAAAAGAGGAGGAAAATAGCTACAACATCGATACCATCTTTGAGAACCTACCTCCTTTTAAACAAGAGCAGCATTTCCCCATTTTGAAAAACTAAAGTAAGTCAGATAAATTAGTCGCAACACTAACTCAAACTGACTGTATGCCAGAAGCTCACTGTGTCACAGCTAGTTAGCTGGGATGTGAGCTGTTATTATTACTTCATAGACATCCTATGGCATCATGGAAAGACCAGATTTCTTTGGTACATATGGTCTGCCTTCAGCTATCCACAAAAGATTTACTTTCATGATCAAGAGTTTATCTTAAAGCCAATGAGCTGTTGCAAAAAATTGAATCACAACCCACCTTTCTTTTATTTTTATGTTAAAAGAACATGTATTTATTTTCTTCATTTCTTTATTTTTTTGTTTCTTTTTTAATTTTTTAATTTTTTAAAAATTTTTTATTTTTACAATTACAAAGATATACAATTAAAAAGTTCATATTTGTGTTTTGGTCATACAGTGTTCCAACACCCATCCCGCCACCAGTGCCCATCTCCCACCACCAACGCCGCCGGTTCCCTACCCCCTCCCCCAGCCCTCCTCCATGGCAGGTTCTTTATTTCTTTCCCTTTCTCTCTCTTTCTCTTTCCCTTCCCTCCAAACTATGGATTACAGAATATACATTGAAGGGTTGTCATGTCTATCCTTTTGCCTCTATTTAATGCTCAGTTTTAGGTTGGCATTAGTACCCTCGACAATTATTAGCACACTGTTCCATCACGTTTGTGCTAATTTCCACCTTTGACAAGACCTCCTGATAAATGTTTCACTTGACCTTGGATATTGGTATCATAATATGTACATATATATTTATGTTATGCAAATAAATGCAGTCATTCTGTATTTGTCTCTCTCCTTCTGGCTAATTTTGCTCAACAGGATCTTCTCCATGTGCTCATCCTGGCCTGGCACAACTCCCACGAGCAGTAGGTCAACTTCCTGGCCCTGCCCACCTTCCACAGCCATCTTCCTTTCTTCTACCATATTTTGGGTAGAGAGCATCAACACCTAGGGTGGGGGGAGAGATGGCCCTTACTGATCTATCTTAGGGGAAAAATCTGAGACAAACTACTATTCTTTTATTCCTTATCCTTTCAGGGACTCCCCTGGCCCTGCTCCTGGATGTTGTGTGGGGTGTCGCAGTCTTTCCCGCAGTGCACATGCAGGGAATGTTTAGGCGTGCAGTTACTCTGTGGGATTAGCGAGTGGCGGGTACAGGTCACGATGCCTTTGTCAAACTATAGGCTACACCTCCAAGAGTGAATCTTAATAGAAATCACAAACTTTGGTCCATAACGATGTGCCAGAATCAGTTTGAGGATTCTAGCAAATGAGGCACTCTGGGGCAGGGGAACTAAACACCAGAGCATTTCTTAAAAACGGTCAAAGAAAGGCGCCTTTTGTCTCCAAAACATACCACATGAGGTTCATTCTCTCAATAGACAATGAGAGCACTCAGCGCATGCCATCTTTCAATAACCTTAAAAAAAAGTCTGATACCTCTATATTAATTTTAACATGCACAGTGGCGGAGCATACTTGTCAATGCCGTGGGTGTTACCATAAAATCTAGGATAGAGAAGTAAAGGAGATGAAGAGATTGTACAGGCTGTAGCTTGAGGAGGCTGTACCTGGGAAAAGGGAGTTAAGTGTTTATTGGGGAAAGTTTTCATGAGATAGTCAGAACATAGGAAGCAGAACAGTGGCAGATTTAAGCTAGAGCATAGTATGGATAAAGCCTGAAATATGACCATCTCTGTCTTGGAATGTATGGGACAGACTAAAAAAACAAAACAGTTAGGAGGGCAGGCCATGAGCAAACAGTGATAAGGTCTAATTTCCTCAAACATATGTTCTTTGGGGGCCTGAGTTGTAGTACAGCAGGTAGGGCATATGCATTTCATAGAGTCAACTGGGGTTTGATCCCTGGCACCCCATACGGTTCTTTGAGTCTGCCAGGTGTGATCCCTATGTGCAGAGCCAGAAGTAAGCCCTGGGAACTAAAGGGTGTGGCCTCCAAGTAAAAACAAACAAATACACACAGAAAAACCCACAAGTCTTCTTGTTGGCCACTGCTCTATGGCCAGCTACAGTGAAATTAAGCCTTCATATACTGAGAACTAATGAATATGTGGAAAAATGCAATTCATAGTTTACATTAAAAATAATCACTGTATCACTGTATCACTATCTTCCCGTAGATTATCGATTTGCTCAAGCGGGCACCAGTAACATCTCAAGACGTCCTGTCACATGCGAGATAGTCCAAGGCCATCAGCCCGCTCCAGGAACATAAAGAGCCTCAAACCATTCCATCAAATCATGGGAATTAGGTTTATAATTGTTACTGTTATTTGGCATGTCCAATACGACACGGGTAGCTTGCCAGGCTCTGCTGTGCGGGTGGGATCCTCTTGTAGTCACCTCAATACTCGAGCATTTATAAAATTAAAAATAAATTATCATAAAATAATTATGTTGCTCACTGAGCTTATTTAATTCTGATAATTAGTATGGGCCATAAGGATGATGATGTTATTCAGTTCCAAATAAAACAAAAGGTAAAAATTGGAGGAAGGAAGAAAAGCACACTGTGACCATATTGGTTATGCAACTACATGGCAGCATTCTGGCAGTTTCATTGACTCCTGGCAAAATATCGTTTACTATTCCTGAAGTTTCTTGGAGATAAAGAGTTTACAAGGTGCCAATGTGATTTTTTGGGGGGTAAGAAATGATGAATACGTGGCATATGCAAACTCTTCCTGAATGTAGAACATATGTGATATATGCAAACTCTTTCTGAATGTAGACTATGAAGTGAAATTTATTTTCCTGAAAGTAGTAAGAGGTACTCCTAGTCTTTACTCCATTTCTTCTTACTACACTCGAGAGGAGTTAATATCTAATCAATAATGCCTCGCATACTGGCTCTCCCTGTGACCAGCCGCTCATGAGGTGCCCGGGAGGGATGGTGGGTTCTAGCCCTGGCCCACCATCCCAGCAGAGCCTTGCAACAAGCCAGACGACCCCCCCCCACTCCATGAGGGCCTCCATTTTCCACATCCGGACTTCTCTCTCGTCAGACCTCCACCCAGCAGACCAGCCTATCAGCGCCCTGCTCATCGAGTTCCACCCTGCAACAGTCTTTCTTAAATCCGGCTCAGGTATGCCGGTCCAGAGACTCGCAGACATGGGGCAGAGCTGCTACTGGCTCTCCCTGTGACCAGCTGCTCGCGAGGTGCCCGGGAGGGATGGTGGGTTCTAGCCCTGGCCCACCACCCCAGCAGAGCCTCGCAACAAGCCAGATGACCCCCCACTCCATGAGGGCCTCCATTTTCCACATCCGGACTTCTCTCTCCTCAGAACTCCACCCAGCAGACCAGCCTATCACAGCCCGGCTCGCGTGGCCTCAAGCGGCCGCGCGGCTCATCAATAAATGCTGGACTTAGAGATGCCTACAAGAGTATGCTACCTGCACGGCAGAGCCTGGCAAGCTACCCATGTTGTATTTGATATATATGCCAAATACCAGTAGCAATTATAGACCTCATTTCGGAATGGATTGAGGCTCTTTATGTTCCTGGAGCAAGCAGATGCCTTGGGCTCTACTAGCATGAGACAGGACATATGGAGATGTTACTGGGGCCCGCTCGAGCAAATCGATGATTAACGGGAAGACAGTGATACAGACAGTGAATGCCTCGCATTGAAATATTCTAAAAGTATTAATAAAAACTAAATAACTAGATTTTATTTTTTATTTGTGATTAGAGAAGTTAAAATTGTATACATTTGAAATCACACAAAATACCAAATTGTGAATGGCTTCATTAAATGTTATGCCTTAATAATCTTTAATAATAGTCAAAGTAATTGCATCAGGAAGATTTCTCTTTTCTTATTTCTAGCTTGGAGGTATTATAGCAGAAGTGAATATGAATGAACATTACAGTCATTACATTTTCAGCTTATCATGATGGAGCAGCTACATTCCTATTAATAAATCACACCAAGGATGAAGTTATTCATCACAAACAAGGGTATGAAGATGGCCACAAACAGGTCATCTCTTTAGGAGAATCAAAGTGATGAAGTTTTGAGTTTCATTAATGATCTATTGACAGTATAAATACAAATAATTTTTGTGTTTGTATAATACGAAAATATTTATATTTGAAAATATTCAAAAAATTCAAATATTTGTATTTGAAAAAAATTGTAATTATGGGGACAGAAAAAAAGTGTTCTCGTATGTAGAATTAAACATTTTATTTTTATGTAAAATATAAAAAATATCGAAACATTTAGGGGTAAAGGGTAAAAGTAACTTTTTTAAAAAATATTTTATTATGCCACCGTGAGATATACCATCACAAAGATGTTCATAAGATGTTCATGTTTGGGTTTCGGTCATACAGTGTTCCAGCATCCATCCCTCCACCAGTGCCCGCTTTCACACCACCAATGTCCCCGATTCCCGTCCCCTCCACTAGCCAGCCTCTATGGCAGGTACTCTTTCTCTTTCTCTCAATCTCTATCTCTTTTCCTTCCCTTCCACATTGTGGATTACAATACATACATTAAGAGGTTGTCATGTGTATCTTTTTGCGTGTATTTAATGCTCAGTTCTAGGTTGGTATTAGCACTTTAGACAATTATTAGCACACGTTCCATTCTCTGTCTTACCTAGCCTCTGACTCCCACATGATTGTGATAATTTCCACCTTTGACAAGACCTCCTGATCCATGTTTCGGCTGATATTGGATATGGGTATTATAATATGTAACATATATATATATATATATGTCATTCAAATAAATGCAATAAATGCAGTCATTCTATATTGGTCTTTTTCCTTCTGGCTAATTTTACTCAACATGATCCTCTGCATGTCCATCCATTTATAGGTGAATTTCATAACTTCACTTTTCCTAACAGCTGCATAGTATTCCATTACATAGATGTGCCAAAGTTTCTTTATCCAGTCATTAGTTCTCAGGCAGACTGGTTGTTTCCAGATTCTGGCTATTATGAATAGTGCTCTTATGAAAATAAAAGTGCAGATCGTGTTTCCTCTGTGTGTTTTTGGCTTCCCAGGGTATATTCCTAGGAGTGGTATGGCTGGATCAGATGGGAGCTCAATTTCTAGACTTTGGAGGACTGTCCATATTGTTTTCCAGAAAGGTTGTACCAGCCGACATTCCCACCAAGAATGGATGAGAGTCCCCTTTCCCCACATCCACGCCAGCACTTGTTGTTCTTCTTTTGGATATGCGCCGTTCTCTTTGGGGTAAAATGATATTTCATTGTTGTTTTGATTTGCATCTCTCTGATGAATAATGATGATCAGCATTTTTTCATATGTCTTTTGGCCATTCAAATTTCTTCCTTGTTGAAATTTCTGTTCATTTCTTCTCGCCATTTTTTTTGACGGGTTTGGTTGTTTTCTTCTCGTAAAGTTCCACCAGTGCCTGATATATCCTGGATATTAACCCCTTATCAGATGGGTATTGGGTGAATCTTCATTCCCATTCTGTGGACTGTCTTTGTATCTTGGTCACTGTTTGAGGTGCAGAAGCTATTAGTTTCATGTAGTCCCATATATTTATCTTTTCTTCTAGTTGCTTTGTTAGTGGTGTTTCACCTTTGAAGATGCCTTTAGCTTCAATGGAGGGTTTTTTCCTATATTTTCTTCAATGTACCTTAAGGATTCAAATATAATATTGAGATCTTTAATCCATTTCGATCTGATTTTTGTGCATGGTGTTAGACAGAGGTCCAAATTCATTTTTTTTACATGTCACTGCCCAGTTTTCCCAACAACACTTGTTGAAGAGGCTTTCCTTTCTCCATTTTGGACTCTTTGCACCTTTATCAAAGATTAAATGATCATGTGTTTAAGGTTGGGTGTCAGGATACTCAATTCTATTCCATAGGTCCACAAGTCTGCTTTTATTCCAATACCACACTGCTTTAACTACTACTGCCTTGCAGTACAGTTTGAAGTTGGGAAAGGTGATACCTCCCATCTTCTTTTTCCTGAGGATTGCTTTTGCTATCCGTGGGGGCTTATTGTTCCATATAAATTTCAGGAGTGTTTGGTAAATTTCTTTGAAGAATGTCATGGGTATCCTTATAGGGACTGCATTGAATCTGTACAAAACTCTAGGGAGTATTACCGTTTGACAATGTTGATTTTCCCCATCCATGAGCAGGGAATGTGTTTCCATTTTCTTGTGTCCTCTTTTATTTCTTGGAGCAGTGTCTTGTAGTTTTCTTTCTACAGGTCTTTACACACTTGGTCAAGCTAATTCCTAGGTATTTGAATTTCTGTGGCACTATTGTCAATGGAATCGTTTCCTTAATATCCCTTTCTTCTTTTTCATTATTTGTATATAGCAAAGTCACTGATTTTGGGATTTTCATTTTGTATCATGCCACTCTAGTCTATGTAAATAAACTAGATTTTAAAATCTAGGATAAGCTTTTTGAAAAAAGGCAGAAATAGCTATTTGTAATAATTACTGTTGTTGGTTTGATACATACCAGTGATTCAGTAAATGCCAGCTATTATTAGTACCATATACAAAGTCATCTGATCACTAAGGGCTGAACTAGGCAACTGAGTTCACAGACCAACACAGCCTTTCTTGGGTATAAAATAAGTAAACCACAGGCTCACACCCTGTGGTTCTGAAGGCCTGTTCCTGACCCTGTGGAACCACACCCGAAGGAGTGACTCTTAGTGGTGTTTGGGGTATCATATGTGGTACTTATGCGAGTATGCCACCCACACGGTAGAGCCTGGCAAGCTACCCGTGTCGTATTTGATATGCCAAATACCAGTAACAATTATAGACCTCATTCCCATGACCTGATGGAATGGTTTGAGGCTCTTTATGTTCCTCGAGCAAGCAGATGCCCTTGGGCTCTACTAGCATGAGACAGGACATATGGAGATATTACTGGTGCCCGCTTGAGCAAATCGATGATGAACGGGAAGACAGTAATACAATGATACAGTGATCCTGTTGTTGGTAATTTTTCTGATTGTATTATTTATCTAGTGGCCTTAGTCATACTATGCTAATGCTATTGTTAATATTGGCAGTTTCAAGATACTTTACTTTGAGCATCTGATAAGATTCAATCCATTTTTTTATCAGATTAAATTTTCGAGTGCATCCAAATACATTATAATTATAGACACCATAAATATATTGACAAACACATTTATTGTCTCTTCTTATTGGAAACAAAGTTATGGCACAAATCTTCTAAAAGAAAGCCAAGTTCTTCACCAAAGTACTGAGACGTCTTCAAGATGGATTTAATCTGTACCACTTGATAACAACTTTCTCTGGATTAGTAATTGTCTCCGTCCACTGGCTTGCTGCTTCGATGTCATTACAGTTTTCACTCATCCAAATATGAAAAGAAACAGCCCAGGCCTTTAACTTGATACAATACTAATAAATGATTTAAAACAGCTAATTGCTCTAATTTGACGAACGACAACAGGACCTCTGGCATCCAGAGTCAAGCATTTTCCCGAAAGCTTGGTTCCTCTATTTGAAATTCAAAAAGTTTAAACCTTTAAAAACTTTAGCCATTCTGACAAACAGTGCCTATGACTAACTTCAATTCCAAAATTTAGTGTGGATATTACAAAATCTTTTTTTCTCCAAATAGAGCAAAAGAAACAAATTCTTATAGGACTGGCAAGTAAGCAAGTGTTACTTTATATATGTCTTGTATTTATATATTTTATATACAAGTTAGCACGGGATTCAAGTGATCAAGTGATCCCAATGTAAGGAAATCTTTAGTGCCGCTGCACTTCAAACAGCTCTCCCTGTGCCCAGCTGCTCATGAGGTGCCCGGGAGGGACAGCGGGTTCTAGCCATGGCCCGCCACCCCAGCAGAGCCTCAAAATAAGCCAGACGACCCCCCCCCACTCCATGAGGGCTGCCATTTTCCACATCCGGACCTCCCTCTCGTCAGAACTCCATCCAGCAGATGAGCCTATCACAGCCCGGCTTACGTGGCCGCTTCATCAATCAATGCTGTATTTAGAGGTGACTATAATAGTATGCCACTCATTCCACAAGCCTGGCAAGCTGCCCGTGTTGTATTTGACATGACAAATGCCAGTAACAATTATGTTAGGTCATTCCCATAACCTAATATAATGGTTTGAGGCTCTTTATGTTCCTGGAGCAAGCAGATGCCCTTGGGCTGTACTAGCATGAGACAGGACATATGGAGATATTACTGGAACCCACTCGAGCAAATTGATGATGAACGGGAAGATAGTGATAATGATTAGCAATAACATTTACTTACTTGTATATAAAGATATAAAAATGGTTGATTTTGTAATATATTAATCCTATAACATTATATAACAAATTATAGCTTTATAATATATACATACATATATGTATGCATTATATTTATATATTTAAATATAATACATATATATATTTGGGTCAGGAGCGATAGTCCAGTGAGAAGGATGTTTGCCTTGGACACAGCCCATCTCGTCATCCCATAGGGTCCACTGAGCACCGCCAGGTGTAATTCCTGAGTGCAGAGTCAGGAGTAACCCTTGAACATTGCAGGATGTGACTCCAAAAAAGACAAAAGGAAGAAAAAGAGAGTTATGGGCACTTAATATTGAGGGGAGAAAACTAAATTTGGTTGATAGAGAACTGAGGTCTGAATCAGGACTTAATGGGACTTTATTTTCCCATATTTCTGGGAAAATAAAAAAGCGCATTTGTGTGTATTCTACCTTGCCCATGGCATGCCATTGAACATGTAAACATGTGCATATACATGTAATGTTATATATATATATTTGAATGGTACACATATGTATACACATATACAAATCACTTGTATCACTTGTCTTCCCGTTTATCAATTTGCTTGAGCGGGCACCAATAATGTCTCCATTCGCTCGAATGAGGTCCATTATAGTTACTGTTTTTGGAATATTGAATACACCACGGGCAGCTTGCCAGTCTCTGCCATGGCTCTGGGTTCATCCCAGGGGGCCCAGTCTTTTTCTTTGTCAGACCATCAACCATCCAGGGCCCACGGGGCAGAGCCTGGGTGTAGACAAGACTGTCTCCTGTCTGTCACCTGCAGATGCAGCTGGGCACCGCAGCCACACCTGCAACACCTCAAGGGGCAGAAATATATACATATATATAACATGTACATACATGTTACATATATTCAAATGGTGTGTGTATGCCATTTCAATATATCTATGCCACATTTATCTATATCTATATCTAATTGCTCTGGCTGACTGGGGCCATTTGAGCACCAAGTCAGACCAAATGATTCCACGTAATTAAGCTTAAAGGGTCAAGGTATGAAAGTTCAACACCTCATCACATTGGGGGGAGGGGGTGTGTCACACCTGGCCATGCCAGGGGTTACTCCTGGCTCTGCACACAGGATTTACCCCTGGCGGTGCTCAGGGGATCCTTTGGGATGCTGGGGATCAAACCCAGGTCCTTATAATATCTCTGTACTTTGGGACCTTGCGGGACTCACAGGGCTAGTAAAGAACGCAGCAATGCATTGGATCCCGTAGATAGATCATTATGGTGCCCGGCACACTGGATGGCACCAAGCGCCTCTGCAGCTCTGCAGGAGTCATGGGACCAGAGCCTTAGCAAATTCATAAAGTGCAAACCCCGGCTGAAAACTGGCAAGGAAGCTGGCGGCAAACACATGAGTCGACAGGAGAATGGGGCGGGGGGGGGGGGGGTATCTAGGCCAGGAGACCAAGTCAGGTGGATAGGAACATGGTGCAATGGGTGTCAGCTGTGCAGCCCACCCACAGGTTCCAGCCATAAAGCAGAGCGTTGCGCTGCGTTCCAGGAAGGGCTTGAAGGGTTTCTCTGCCCTCTGGTGGTTCTCTCTGGTAATAACAGGACTGATCCATTCTGTATCGTATCCAAACGTTTGGACTAAGGACGGTGAGTGGAGCGTCTTTGGCTCCTTGTTGCCCCTGGTGAAGATGCAGTAAGTTTGTCCACGCCAGCGCCTTTAGCCCATCGGGGACGTGAGAGTCCAGTATGGAGGGCATTTGCCTTGCACGCGGCTGACCCGGGTTGGACATTCCACATGATCCCCTGAGCACCACCAGGAGTAATTCCTGGATGCAGAGCCACGAGGAATCCCTGAGGATCGCCGGGTATGACCCAACCCCCCCCCATAAATAAGTAAACAAATAATTTTAAAAAGCATTTTAATGGTTGGAATTCGTATAAAAAGATGCATTCTCCCCCGCCCCCATCAAATGATGGCTTCCAAGCCTCACCCCCTGCTAATCAACTTTAGAACACACAAACCCACCTCCCCACAAAGCAAACCTTTGTATCAGAAACAGGTAATTCACGTTCTGATACAGAGCAAAAGACAAGTGCTTTACTATGAGGACTGTTCAAGTAAAATTTCAGTGTGCACCAGTAAAAGTGAATGAAGATTTGCATCATTTTTTTTTGAATGAACACTAGGGTCAAAGGGACTATACAGTATTTTTTTTTCCAAACACCACCCATTGCTAAGGCAAAGACATTTCAATTTTGAACAGAACTGTTTGCAGAAGGAAGTCCCAGCACGGTCAGGCACAGAACAGAAGTCAAGGGCAGGTGACAGTGACAGTCCTGCCCTCAGGTTTATTTTTCTTTGAAAGGGATAAAATTTCAACAGGCTTTTTCTTTCTCAGGAGCGCTAAGACAGGCGGTTTGCTGACAGGACATTAGATCACGTGGCATGACCAACCTCTAGCTCCGCATTAAATGAACAAGCATTAGGGGTACCTTGACTCGTGGTTTGCACATCACACAACTCATGAATTAGGAAAGAAAAAGTCAGCGAACACCCAGCTACAGAGCTGCACAGTGTAGGCGTGATGATGTGGTAGAAATACAAGAAACCCAGTAAAAGATGAAGAAGCAGGTTACACAGGAAACCCAGAGACCGGTCTGGATGTGGGAAGGAACAGCGGACTGTTAGAAACAGCACGTTTTGTCCAAAAGTCTCCTGAGTGCTTTCAGACATTACCATGTTGGTGTGCACCAGGAGGGGAGGAATTTCCCTGCGGCAGTTAATTCCTGAGGCACCTTCACTGAAGCACAAAGCCCTGCTGAGTTTGTGCTGTGAAATAGGGCCTGTGGCCTCAGGCTGTCCCACCAGCAAGCTCTGACCTTCGCAGCTGACCTAAGTGACAAGCAGCTTGTAACAGACAGAAGCACTTAGCGATTCCTCACTTTGCTACTACAAGTAGCAGGGAACTAAGAAACACATGGTGAATTCCAAATAGGTTCCCTAGTACTTCTTAGCTCAAGGCAAAGCTACAATTATTTTCAGGTACTTTATTTTTAAAAACTCTGTGTGCCAAAACTGTAAACATCTGGTATCTTCTCAGCTAAACTTTGTCTGGTAACAGAGACAAGTGTGAAGACAGAGCAGGAGTAATTGTGTGTCCAACACAGCCGATCCATTCACCAGCTTCTGCTTTAAAACAAAAAGGAGTTTGCAATACTTTTTTTAATGTCCATGCTACACTGTAGATACGATTTCTGTGAATTTTTACTTTTTTTAGCTCTGGATACAATTTTCAAAATGGCACGATGGAGGTAAGAATATTTAAAAACCCCACCGAACGCAAATAACAGTGAAAGAACAATTTCAACTCAAAAAGTCACACGTACATGGGGTTGGGGGAATTTGCAGAAATCTCGACAACTATACAAGGTTTGAAGCAATCATCTGTTTTATTATACAACTCTATGAACAGAAAATGAACAAAAATACACAATATACTTACCTGTACAGGTGAACCTACTTTTGCTTTTAGCTACAGATATTTATTATAGTTCATAGGGACTTTGATCGGACAGTTCATGACTATGTATAACCTTATTGCATTAAGGGCAGATTCTACAGAGGGAGATTCACAGGCCAGTCGCCGTGGGCATGGCCAGTACATTCACAGACCGTACCTCGCCTGGGGTGCTGCTTAACTGACCCCACACCGCGAGTCTCCGTTCTATAGCTTGAGCTCGTTGGCGATCTTGGAGGCAGTGTTCTTGAAGGCAATGGATGTCCCGGAGATGCGCTTGAAGCGGACGCCGTTGAGGGACAGCCGTGGGAGCTTGCATACCTCCATCTCCCACTGCACCAGGCTGTCCTGCCGGGCGCCGACGTGCACGCAGAAGAGCAGGAAACGCTCCTTCTGCTCGTAGTCGCAGTTATTGGCGCCCAGCACCTTCCGGATCTCCCGCATCATGTCGCCGGGTCCATTGAGCTCGTGGTCTTCATGCTCCACGTGAAGCGCAGAGAGCGTGGCTTGGAATCTTTGCCCTCGTCCTTGTCTCTCTCCTTGGGCTCTGTGGATGTACTTCTGGGAGAAGAGGGAAAACTGAACACACTCAGTGAATAGCAGACGCACAGCACACAGACACACTTGGCGGAGAGCAGACACACACCAAACAGCCCTGTGCAGACCCAAGTGGTAAAAGCCCAGTGCTTTGTGCAGCTGCCCAACCTGCACATGGTATCTGCCACCTTCTCTTATAAACACAGAGGCCCAGGACCAGAGCGATAGAACAACAGGGAGGGTGTTTGCCTTGCATGTGGCCGACCCAGTTTCAATCCCCGGCATCCCATATGGCCCCTTGAGCACCACCAGGAGTAATTACTGAGTGCAGAGTCAGGAGTAACTTGGAGTATCGCCAGGTGTGACCCAAAAAGCTAAAGACCCAAAAAAACACCAAACAACAAACAACCCCAAAAGCCAATGCTCAGGGCCTGAGACAGAGCACAGTGTGGGGAACCTGCTTGCACAAAGCCTTCCAGGGTTCAATCACCAGGACCCCAAATGGGACTCCAAGCACTTCCAGGAGTGACCCCTAAGCACTGTGGCCCCAAACCCAAGCAAGCAAACAAAAAACACCAGCTTCCTGGCCATGGGCTGCTGTGGTTTTCACTAAGAGCTGTGATCCACAGTCATCATGTTTGGTTGAGTTAAACATGTTTGGTTGTGGAGGTACGTTGTGGGTGAAGTGAAGGCCTCAGTATTTCTCAGCTCCTTCCATGTCTCTGTCTAATGCTGCCCTATGGCAGCAACTCCCCTGCTCTCCTGACGGCCCGGGGGCAGCTGAGGTGGTGGTGTAAGGACTACTGTGAAGCCCCCAGCCAGACATAGCAGGACCTGGCCAAGAGCTGGGGCTGCTTATGGTTGCCTCAGCAAAGGGTCAGACTTCTGGGCATGTCTTTGCGCCCTCCACTATCCCCCTAGAGCTCACTGGTCTACTCTGTGTAAAATGGAATGTGGTTCGGTTCAGTCATAAGGAGTGAATGGATGCCACGTAACAGTCACAACACCCCCGGCTCCCAATAGAGGGACACACACAGACACACAGATACACACAGACACACATAGACACACACAGACACACATAGACACACACACAGCCACACATGGACATACAAAGACACACCTAACAGAAAAAGATACACACAAGGACATACACAGACACATGGACACATGCATTCACACACATACATACAGATACATACCCAGGCACAGATACACACAGATACACACACGCATACACACAGATACAAATATACATAGATACATAATACAGATACACACACAGGTACATACACACAGATACAGACACACACATATACCCACAAAACACACAGCCGGGCTGCTTCTGTCTGGGGCTCTATGCGATCAGGACGTGGCTCTCACACACGGAGGCCCTGGCATCAAGGGCCACATCAAAGTGTCTCCTCACCTGGTGGAGTCGGTTCTGCCACTGGCTTCGCCTTCACTTGGATCCCTCAAAACAAAGCGAAGGTTGGGATTTAATGACAAGTGAAAAGGCGACGAGAGCGCCCACACCTACAGCCCTGCACAACAGACAGGCGCAGCACCAGTTCCCAGCCCTCTGGTTCTCACGTCTTCTTCCAGCAGCCCAACTACCCAGGCCAGGTTGCACCTACTGGGTGCTGGGCTAGGGAGGGGCGACGTCTAGTTTTTTTTCCCCTAAACACAATCTTCCATTTCCTGGTCATGACTATCAAGGCATCATTGATCTGCTTTAGCGTAGTTAAATCAATCTACCGATCAGACTGCTTAATGACTGTTCGCCACAAGATCCAACTTCAGGGGCTGGAGCGATAGCCCAGCGGGTAAGGCGTTTGCCTTGCACGCGGCAGGCCTGTGCCGGCCTGGGTTCGATCCCCGGCATCCCATATGGTCCCCCGAAGCACCGCCAGGAGTAATTCCTGAGTGCAGAGCCAGGAATACTCCCTGAGCATCGCCGGATGTGACCCAAAAAAGGAAAAAAAAATCCAACTTCAAAGGGTGTTATTCAAAGCAAAAGTCAAGTAGTGGTCAGCTTAGAATGTACAAATATCTAACTTATACATAAATTCTTCAAAAATTAAAACAGTTTTTAAATAAGAGACTTATTTCAAGGTATAAACAAACCCTACACACATGACAGGACCAGGAAAGCTCCGCCCCAAGGCACAGATCCTGCCTCAGACAAGATGCTCTTACTCGTGGAGTGCGACCTGCCACCTCTACTGACTGTCCTGGCCTTGGATGGGACAAATACTTTTCAAGTCCCCAGAAAATATAGCAATTTGGGTCATTTCTCAAGGACAATGACAGCTTTATAGCAACAGTGGGAAAATGCTACCAGATAAATGTTACCAGATAACCAGGAAAAAGCAACTGCTTGAACAATGTGTTCTTGATCTTTGAAATGCTCGAGAGGCACCCACAGGAGTCCCGTAGGGAGCAGGAGAGGAGTCAGCTGGGAGAGGCTCTCCTGGACCCCAAGGTCAGCAAACACCTCTGAGCTCCCACAGCCGAGACTGACCTGGCTATTCCGGTCAGTCTCTGAGAAACCATCCCAGCAGCTGTTGTTAAAGGTCCTAATGCCCGACAGCCAGTTAAAGCACTGGGCAGGGCTTTCCTACTCTGAACCCAGTGCCCCCCTGGTCCTCCCACTCTGTGGGAGCACTGGGGTGTTATGGGACTCTCTGGTGGCACACAGACCCTGTCTCCACAAGTATGTGCTATTCCCGCTAAAGGTGACCACGTGGTGACTGGGGGTGTTGGAGGACCCTTTGTTCACAGCCCTCTGTCTCCTATTTGCCAGGCCCGGGTTTTGTATTGTGAATGAAAGGCTGTTTTCCTCTTTCCTATATGCCCTTTGCAGATTCTTATGCTAGAGCAAAGGCCTTTTGTAGAGACACAAGAAGACAGTTAAGGCTCTGCATCTGTCATATAGGAGTTAATTAACTCTGAATTAGTTACTCCTGGGCATCTGTTGTATTTCCTAACTCAAAAACTCAGTTGGGGGCCGGAGCGACAGCACAGTGGGGAGGGCTTTTGTCTTGCATGTGGCCAACTTGGGTTCAATCCCTGGCATCCCATATGGTCCCCAGGCCAACCACAGGAGTAATTCTTGAGCAAAGAGCCATGAGTAATCCCTGAGCATTGCCAGGTGTGACCCAAAAAGAAAAAAAACTCACTTGGCCTTGGATTGATTCTAATTCCTTACACCCCAAAAGGAGTGTTACATCGTGGAGCTGGATGGACCCAAGGCAAGCTGTGAGTAAATTACCCTGCCTTGACATGGGACAGACTAAATGTCCTGAGAAATATAATAAGCTAATAATAATACAGTTATGGAAGAAGCTCTGTCCTGATCCAAAGAGAAGCAACTGATTGCAGGACCCTGTGGGGGATTAGGAATAAACCCACCTGGCCTAAAGAATGTTGTCTGGGATGTCTGGGATATATGACGAGATGTCCTCGGGAATAGTCACCCTGTAAATTTAATCCTCGGTGAAGATAAATGTCTGTTTCTCTTGATGTATTTATACAAAATGACTAGAAATATGGGACGGTGAACACAACACACCAGTGTTCCACCCTTGTCCTAAGTGGACCTATAAACCCAGGACAAGATCTGTCTTTGGGGCAAGGTCCCCTTACAGTTTGCCCTGGGAAGGAAGAGTTATATTTATCACCTCATTGTTTCGTGATTAAGGTCCATCACCTCTTGTAACTCCTTCCCCAATCTTTTGTGAAGTCTGTATGTATGAAGATTGTGGTGTGTGTGTGTGTGTGTGTGTGTGTGTGTGTGTAATGAGTGATGAGAGATTAGAGAAGAGAGCATTAGATCTTCACGGCTGTTGTTTTGTCGGTCTTGTTCCTTTGTCCATCAGTCAGAGGGAGTGGTTGTTGGCCCTGAACACAGCTAGGGACCTGCCAGACTCCAATATCTGTTGGGACCCCGCTGAGCCCCAACAAGAGGGTCTGATGTGTTCCCCTTCTCCCCAGCCAAAACCAGAATGAACCAAAACACATTTTATTGACTTTATCGTTTTGGGGGTCTCCCAAGCAGGGTACTCCAAAAACTGAGTGGCACCAGCAGCTCCCGAACCCCTGGGTGAGTGGTTTGATGTTAGGGCCCCGACATGTAGTGCTGGAGCCATAGGGCCTTGTTGGATGACAGATCTAGCTAATCTGGGAGCTTTGTTGTTTTGCCCACTCACATCTTAATCTATTTAAGCCAAGATTCATTCAAATGAGACCTCTCTTCTACGTAAACACTGCTAGAGGGTGTGGCAGTTACAGGAGTCACCTTGACTAACTTCTGACTTATACATCTACTAAGACTTCTATGTTTTCTAGATTGGGCACAGCTCCTCTTTATCCCCACTGCACCCAGCGTGGACCAGTTAGAATTTACCAGGAGACTACCACCCTGGCTACGCTGAGACTATAGGAAGACTATAGGAAGGATCATACTAGTTTTCTCTAAGCAGGTGAGTGCGACCTTTTCTGTACATGAGAACAAGATACTCAGAATCACCCTGGTGCAGATAATAATAAGAAGGACCTTGTGGGTACCATCTAGATTACATGAAGCTCAGGAAATTAAGATGTATTACTTTATATCAGCCCCTTCTCTCTCCAGTGTTTTACATAAGAGATAATCCTGGGATTAGTCCTCTGTTTTATACCTGCAATAGGGTGTGGCATTGCCCTTCTACATTTGTTTAGGGTTCTTTGTTGACACAACCCTCCCGGGATGACTGTGGTGTATATAAGGGGACTGACTCGAGGCCTCTTTGGCCTTTTCGCTTTGGCTTTTGTCTCCTGCGGCTTTTGTCTCCTGCAGCTTTTGGCTTTTGGCTCTTGGCTTTTTGGCCTTTTGCTCCTTCTTTTGGGTAGGACTCATCTTGGGTGAGATCCTCTTTCTTTGGTAGGAGACTTAGGCTCTTTGGCATGGTCTTAAGTTCGGACCAGAGCTAGAGTCTGTTCATTATATTGGAGGGCTGTGGAAGAGCTTTGTACTATTAAAAGCCTTTTCAGAACTGCGACAGACTCATGAGTTTTCATCTGTTCCCCGGCATCCTTGGAGGTAGAGGAGAACTTCTGTCCTGACACTGTCGGGACCCCGGTGGCTTTCCCGACAGGGCCTCACCCAGGGGTGCTCCGGGGCCCATGCAATGCTACAGGTCAAAATTGTCTGGGGTGCCCAAAGAACTGTCCTAGAAAGCAACAGCTGAGTTTGATCAGTGTTGAGACCCAGTGCCCGACCATGGACACAGGCCTCAATCAGCTGTGAGCTGGTGGGTTCTCACGGGTAGAATCTCCTAAGCTTTATAGGAAAAGGGAATGGACTGTGCTGGGAGCTACAAGTGTACAGTCCTGCTGCTCATCTGTGTTTACTGTCCTAGGCTGGTCCTGTTGCTCATCTGTGTTTACTGTCCTAGGCCCATCCTGTTGCTCATCTGTGTTTACTGTCCTAGGCCCGTCCTGTTGCTCATCTGCATTTACTGTCCTAGGCCCGTCCTTTTGCTCATCTTTGTTTACTGTCCTAGGCCCGTCCTGTTGCTCTTCTGCACTTACTGTCCTAGGCTCATCCTGTTTCTCATATCGCTTTCTGTCCTTGGCCCATCCTACTGCTCATCTGCATTTACTGTCCTAGGCCCGTTCTGTTGCTCATATCGTTTACTGTCCTAGGCCCGTCCTGTTGCTCGTCAGCGCTTATTGTCCTAGGCCTGTCCTGATGCCTCTCGGCGTTTATGTCCTAGGCCCGTCCTGTTGCTCATTTGCATTTACTGTCCTAAGCCCTTCCTGTTGCTCGTCCGGCGTTTACTGTCCTAGGCCCGTCCTGATGCTCCTTAGCGTTTAATGTCCTAAGCCCATCCTGTTGCTCATCTGCACTTACTGTCCTAGGCTCATCCTGTTGCTCATCTGCATTTACTGTCCTAGGCCCGTCCTGTTGCTCATTTGCGTTTACTGTCCTAGGCCCGACCTGTTGCTCGTCGGCCTTTACTGTCCTAGGCCCGTCCTGATGCTCCTCAGCGTTTAATGTCCTAAGCCCATCCTGTTGCTCATCTGTACTTACTGTCCTAGGCTCATCCTGTTGCTCATCTGCGTTTACTGTCCTAGGCCCGTCCTGTTGCACATCTGCGTTTACTGTCCTAGGCCCGTCCTGTTGCTCCTCAGCGTTTACTGTCCTAGGCCTGTCCTGTTGCTCATCTGTGTTTACTGTCCTAGGCCCGTCCTGTTGCTCATCTGTGTTTACTGTCCTAGGCCCATTCTGTTGCTCATATTGTTTACTGTCCTAGGCCCATCCTGATGCTCATCTGTGTTTACTGTCCTAGGCCCGTCCTGTTGCTCATCTGTGTTTACTGTCCTAGGCCAGTCCTGTTGCTCATCTGTGTTTACTGTTCTAGGCCCGTCCTGTTGCTCATCTGCGTTTACTGTCATAGGCCCATCCTGTTGCTCACCTGGGTTTACTGTCCTAGGCCCGTCCTGTTGCTCGCAGATTTACTGTCAGAGGCTTTGCAAACTGATGGCTCCAGTATGTGAGTGATCCCATGCTCCAGCCCATGGACTTTTCAGGATGAGAAAATGGGCAGTGGCACCTGGTCAGGTCCAGGAAAAAAAGTGCTCAGCACTTGTTTTCAGTGCTGAATAGGTACACGTGATCAAGGGATGGAGAGCAAGTGCTCAACATCACGTGACAGGTATATGTGATCAAGGTCAGAAGGAAGTGCTCAACATCACGTGACAGGTACACGTGATCAAAGTCAGAAGCAGACACCGGCCTGTCTGCATCTCAGGTACCCTACCTCCCTGGGGTGTGTGGCTGGCCGGGCGGGCGCCTGGGGCCGTGGTAGAGCCCCAGGTCTCGGCAGAAGGTGGAACTACAACCCCCAGAAGTCCGAGCGGAACCGGAAGTAAACGGTCATTTTGAACTCTCACACCGGCCTGTCTGCATCTCAGGTACCCTACCTCCCTGGGGTGTGTGGCTGGCGGGCGGGCGAGCGCTAACGCGGCCGCTTATTAATAGAAAAACTAGGAATTTCAACACCAAGGGAAGGTAATACCCTCAAGAAAAAAGAAACAGTACACCAGAGGAATCTATCCCTGAACACCACAACACCATGGGGAAACAACGCAGATCCCCAGCTCGAAGAACAGATGAAGGAATCGACCCTGAAGACTCAAAAAAGAATACAGATGTGCATGATCTCTCTGACAGTGAAACCAGAGAAGAAATTGGTAGGATGTTTAAGGAGCTCAACGAAAAAATTGAGCAGATGTCCAATAAAATACAGGAGAACATAAACGAAGCAGTTGAAAGGGCTGTCAATAAACTACGGGAGGAAATGATAGCAGAAATGAGAACCATGCAAATAGAAATATCATCGCTTAAAAACTCAGTAGACGAAATGAAAAGCACAATCGGGGCTCTGAATAGTAGGATGACAGCAGCGGAAGAGAGAATCAGTGAGACTGAAGATGAGCTGCAGAAAGCACTCAGAGATCTACATAAGATGGAAAAAAGACCGGATAATGGATCAGCAACGAAACAGAGAACAATGGGATGAAGCCAGGCGGAACAACATAAGAATCATAGGAGTCCCAGAGGGACAAGAAAGTAACCCCAAGGAAATTAAAACAGTTAAAAACATCCTGGCTGAAAAGTTCCCGAGTTAAAGGACGAAGGCATCCAGATCCAAGAAGCCCGACGCGTACCAGCAAGAAGAGACCCCAATAGAAAGACCCCAAGACACATCCTAGTCAAAGTAATGGATGCCATAGACAGAGACAGAATTCTTCAGGCAGCAAGATCAAAGAAGGAAATTGTATACAAAGGAGCATCCATTCGACTTTCAGCAGACTTCTCAGAAGACACCCTCCAAACCCGAAGGCAGTGGTGGGATATAGTGAAAAAACTTAATGAAATGAATGCCTCAGCAAGAATTCTTTATCCGGCTAAACTCTCGCTCAGATTTGAAGGACAGATATACAACTTCTTGGATAAACAACAGCTTAGGAACTTTGTAAAATCAAAACCGACCTTAAAAGAAGGACTGAAAGATCTACTATAAGACGAGACATAACCCAAAAGAACAACCAACCTATTCAGAAAGATGGCACAAAATCCCATGACAATAATCTATCTCAATGTCAATGGTCTAAATGCACCAGTTAAGAGACACAGAGTGGCACAATGGATCAAAAAAATTGAATCCGACATTCTGCTGCC
Source organism: Cryptotis parvus (assembly GCA_021461705.1). Lineage (NCBI taxonomy): Eukaryota > Metazoa > Chordata > Mammalia > Eulipotyphla > Soricidae > Cryptotis > Cryptotis parvus. The sequence goes on from JAJIBD010000358.1 coordinate 56,968, forward strand.
TGCAAGAAACACACGTGAACAATCGGAGCAAAGACAGGCTCAAAATAAAAGGCTGGAAAACAATCCTTCATTCAAACAACCCATCCAAAAAGGCTGGGGTAGCCATACTGGTATCTGACAACATAGACTTCAGGCTGAAGAAGGTCAGAAGGGACAGTGAAGGTCACTTCTTAATAGTCAAGGGATGCATATATCAGGAAGAAATCACGCTATTAAACATATATGCACCCAACGAGGGGCCAGCAAAATACCTAAAACAACTACTAATAGACTTCAAAGAAGACATTGACAGCAACACAATTGTAGTTGGGGACTTCAATACTGCTCTATCAACCCTGGATAGATCAACAAGATTGAAACTTACCAAGGAAATACTGGCCCTTAAAGAAGAGATGGAAGAAAGAGGGCTGGTAGACATATACAGGGCATTTCATCCCCAAAAAGCTGAATACACTTTCTTCTCCAGTGCCCATGGAACATACTCCAAAATAGATCACATGCTGAGCCATAAATCATACCTCCATAAAATCAAGAAGATAGAAATTGTGCCAACTACTTTTTCAGACCATGAGGCACTGAAAATAGAAGTTAATTGTACACAAAAACGGAGACCAATACCAAGTACCTGGAAACTAAACAGCTCACTGCTGAACAACCAGCAAGTCAAAAAAGAAATCAAAGAGGAAATCCAAAGATTCCTGGAAACAAATGAGACTGAAGACACAAATTACCAGAACTTGTGGGATACAGCAAAAGCAGTGTTAAGAGGCAAGTTCATAGCTCTTCAAGCATTTATCAGAAAAGAAGAAAAGGCCATCATAAACAGTCTGACTTCACAACTTAAGATCTTAGAGAGTGATCAACAAAAGGAGCCCAACCCAAGCAGAAAGAAAGAAATAATAAAACTTAGAGCAGAAATCAATGAGATGGAATGTCAAAAAACAATCCAGAAGATCAACGAAACCAAAAGCTGGTTCTTTGAAAAAATAAACAAGATTGACAAACCACTTGCAGACTTGTAAGAAAAGGAAAAGAGAGAACCCAAATAAATAGAATCAGAAATGAAAACGGGGACATCACAACAGAAACCACAGAAATTCAAAAGATCATCAGAGATTACTATGAGAGCCTGTACGCCACAAAACAAGAAAACCTAGAAGAAATGGACAAATTCCTGAATTCCTATAGCTTCCCAAGTCTGCAACAAGAAGATTTGGAATACCTCAACAAACCTATCTCCATCGAGGAAATAGAATCAGTAATCAAAAGTCTCCCCAAACACAAAAGCCCAGGTCCAGATGGATTCACCAGTGAATTCTACAAAACCTTTAAAGAGGACCAACTCCCAATTCTTTTTAAGCTCTTCCAGCAAATTGAAGAAACAGAAACACTCCCAAATAGCTTTTACGAGGCACATATCACCCTAATACCCAAAGCGGACAGAGATATCACAAAAAAAAAAAAACTACAGACCAATCTCCCTGATGAATACAGATGCTAAGACCTTCAACAAAATACTAGCAAATAGAATCCAAAGAGTCATCAAAAGATTATATACCATGACCAAGTGGGATTCATCCCGGGAATGCAAGGATGGTTCAACATCCGCAAGTCAATCAACATAATACATCAGATCAACAAAGAGAAAAATAAAAACCATATGATCATATCAATAGATGCAGAGAAGGCATTTGACAAGATCCAACACCCGTTCATGATGAAAGCTCTCCGTAAAATGGGGACTGAAGGAACCTTCCTCAAGATAATCCAGGCCATCTACTACAAGCCCACAGCGAGCATCATTCTCAATGGGGAAAAACTGAAAGCCTTCCCCTTAAGATCAGGGACAAGACAAGGCTGCCCACTCTCACCACTTCTAATCAATATAGTACTGGAAGTACTTGCCATAGCAATCAGGGAAGAAAAAGACATTAAGGGCATCCAGATAGGAAGGGAAGAAGCCAAGTTATCACTATTTGCAGATGACATGATATTATACCTGGAAAACCCGAAACTCTCTACCAAGAGGCTCCTAGAAATAATACATTCCTATAGCAGAGTAGCAGGGTACAAAATCAATACCCAAAAGTCAATGGCCTTCCTATATGCAAACAGCGAAAGAGAAGAAAGGGACATTAAAGAAACTATCCCATTCACAATTGCGCCACAGAAAATCAAATACCTAGGAATCAGTTTGACAAAGAATGTACAGGATCTCTACAAAGAAAACTACAAAACGTTACTTCAGGAAATAAAAGAAGACCTGAGGAAATGGAGACATATTCCCTGCTCATGGATTGGAAGGATTAACATTATCAAAATGGTAATACTCCCTAGAGCTTTATACAGATTCAATGCGGTCCCTATAAAGATACCCATGATGTTCTTCAAAGAAATTGAACAAACACTCGTGAAATTTGTATGGAATAATAAAACTCCATGGATAGCTAAAGCAATCCTTGGGAAAAAGAAGATGGGAGGTATCACTTTCCCCAACCTCAAGCTCTACTACAGAGCAGTTATCATTAAGACAGTGTGGTATTGGTATAGAGACAGACCCGTAGACCTATGGAATAGAACTGAGTATCCTGAAACACATTCTCAAATATACAACCACTTAATCTTCGATAAAGGAGCAAAAAATATTAAGTGGAGCAAAGAAAGCCTCTTCAACAAATGGTGCTGGGAAAACTGGGCAGCTACATGTAAAAAAATGAACTTAGACGTCCTTCTAACGCCATGCACAAAAGTCAGATCAAAATGGATTCTAGATCTCAACATCAGACATGAATCTATAAGGTACATCGAAGAAAACATAGGAGAAACGCTCTACGACATCGAAACGAAAAGTATCTTTAAAGATGACACACCACTGACCAAGCAAATGGAAGCAAAGATAAACAAATGGGATTATATAAAACTAAAAAGCTTCTGCACCTCAAAAGAAACGGTGACCAAGATACAAAGACAATCCACAGAGTGGGAAAGGATATTCACCCAATACCCATCTGACAAGGGGTTAATATCCAGGATATATCAGGCACTGGTAGCACTCCACAAGAAAAAAACAGCCAACCCCATCAAAAAATGGGGAGAAGAAATGAACAGAAGCTTCCAAAAAGAAGAAATTCGAATGGCCAAAAGGCATATGAAAAAGTGTTCTTCATCTTTAATCATCAGGGAGATGCAAATCAAAACAACAATGAGGTACCATCTCACACCACAGAGACTGGCACACATCCAAAACAGCAAGAACAACCAGTGCTGGCGTGGATGTGGGGAAAAAGGACTCTGATCCACTGTTGGTGGGAGTGCCGACTGGTCCAGCCCTTTTGGAAAACAATATGGGCATTCCTCCCAAAACTAGATATTGAGCTCCCATTTGATCCTGCAATAGCACTCCTGGGAATATACCCGAGAGACCGAAAAACACATAGCAGAAACTCTATCTGTACTTCTTTATTCATCTCTGCGCTATTCACTATAGCTAGAATCTGGAAACAACCTAAATGCCCGAGAACAGAGGACTGGCTAAAGAAACTGTGGTTCATCTACACTATGGAATACTATGCGGCTGTCAGAAAAGATGACATTATGAAATTTACCTGCAAATGGAGGGACATGGAGACTATCATGCTGAGTGAAATTAGTCAGAAGGAAAAGGACAGATATAGAATGACTGCATTCATTAATACGACATAAATAGATACCAGTGTTTTACTAAATGTGGGAAATGGTAACGGCAGATTAAGACTCACCATTGAATATACACAAAGAGACTTAAGTGATAAACTCTAAATACCTGCAGGGCTAGCCACAATGTGTAAAATAAGAGGCAGAGAGATTCAGAGACAGAGAGAGAGACAGAGAGAGAAAGAGAGGAAACTGGGGTACCTGCTATTAAGGCAGCATGGGGGTGGGCAGGAGGGGGTGGGGTACATTGGTGGTGGAAATGGGGCACTGGTGGAGGGATGGGTGCTGGTATACTGTATTACCAAGAACCAATTATGATCACCTTTGGAATTGTATGTTTCACTGTGGTATAATAAAAATTAAAAAACAAAAACAAAAAAAAAAAAACAAAGTCAGAAGCAAGTGCTCAACATCATGTGACAGGTACACGTTATCAAGGCCCGGAGAAGCAAGTGCTCAACATCAACCTACAGTACACAAAGCTCTCGTGTGAATGTTTTTTCTTGATTCACCTTTGCATGAGAACTGAGCATTTGGTCATCTTTGCTCTGCACTGCTTAAGTTGCAGAATGTTTTAAACTCTTGTTTTATCCATGTTTCCCTTTTCTCTTGCTTAAGGAAAAATTCTGTCTTTTTTTTTTTTTTGGTCTTTTCCTCTTGGAAAAAGAGCATGAGAGGGAGCAAGCCCCCAGTACTGACCTGCGGACAAACTTGGATGTGATTTTGCTGATGATACCTGTGGACGTGCCCCTGCGGCCATGCGCAAAGGCGCCCGGCTTGTGCGAGGGAGCGAGGCGGGCAGCCCGTTGTATGCTGGGCTGCAGCGTTCGCGGAGCTGCTCTCCATGGAAGGTGCTGCGGCTGGAGCTGCCGCGCAGGGAAGCGGGTGCGGTCGGGGGTGCTAGACCTGATGCTGTGCGCAGATGGGGAGGCAGTGGGCACGTGCTGCACGGTGCTGTGGGCACATGGACAGGAAGACACGGTCAGGGGAAACCAGAGGGATGCATGCAACAGCCCCCCCTGCCGTGACCCAGAACCCCAGCCCTCTCCGGATCTAAATCTGGCTTCCACCTCCCCTGCGGGGACCCAGGACCCCAGTCCTTCCAGAATCCAAAATCAGTTTCCAGGGGCCGGAGCAATATCCCAGTGTGTAGGGCATTTGCCTTGCACACGGTCGGCCCATGCTGGCCCGGGTTCGATCCCTGACATCCCATATAGTCCCCGAGCACTGCCAGGAGTAGGTCCTGAGTGCAGAGCCAGGAGAAACCCCTGAGCATTGCCGGTTGTGACCCCCCCAAACAAAAAAAAAAAAAAAGCAAAACCGGTTTCCAGGAAAATGCAGCCACTGAAGGTGAGGCCAGTACTGAAGCCGGACCCGGGCCACTCTGCACATTCATTCCTAGTCTCTCCAGCCGTTTGCACCATGAAATGCAAAGTGTACTCTGTGCTCAAGAGTCAGAATTGTCTGGGCTGGGCTTCGGGCCTCGGTAAAAGCACCGTTATGGGCTGTGGCCCCGACGAAAGGAACCAACATGCTCCTGGTCTGGAGATGCCTCAACGGAACCAGCGTCCAGTGACCTGGACCTAACAGGCTTGCTGGGCCCAGCCACCGATTGCCTGGCCTCAGTCAGGGTCTCTGATCGCTCTGTTTCACTGACCATTTAAAAAGAAAAAAAACATTTCTGGGTGCCGGACTTACTATACAGTGGGGAAGGCATTTGCCTTGCATGTGGCCCACTGGGGTTGGAGCCTCTGCATCCCATATGGTCCACCTGAGCACTGCCAGGAGTAATTCCTGAGTGCAGAGCCAGGAGGAATCCCTGAGCACCCTCGGGTGTGATCCCAAAAAGCAAAAAGAAAAAAATCTGGGTTTGGAGAGACAGTCTATCTCTTACATTTGCCTTACACACGGCAAAACTGGATTCAATACCAAGCCCCTGAGCATGGCAAGGAGTGATCCCCAGTCACTCAGTCGGAAAAGCCCTGAGCATCACTGGGTGTGCCCCACCCCCCTAAAATTTACTTACATGACAAATTAGGCAGCAATACTTTTATAGCTGGATTTAAAATAAAATCCTCACTTTCCCAGGAAAGTGATTTCAACTGTAAGGAAATACTGAAGACCCCCACTGATGCATTACTGCGGACCTCACTGACACAACACTGGGGACCCCACTGACTCAACACTGGGGACCCCCACTGACTCAATACTGGGAAGCCCACTGATTCAATACTGGGGACCCCCATTGACTCAATACTGGGGACCCCACTGACTCAATACTGGGGACCCCCACTGACTCAATACTGGGGACCCCACTGACTCAGTACTGGGGACCCCCACTGACTCAATACTGGAACCCCCATTGATTCAATACTGGGGACCCCAATGACTCAATACTGGGGATCCCAATTGATTCAATACTGGGGACCCCACTGAATCAATACTGGGGACCCCACTGACTCAATACTGGGGACCTTCATTGACTCAATACTGGGGACCTTCATTGACTCAATACTGGGGACCCCACTAACTCAATACTGGGGACCCTCACTGACTCAATACTGGGGACCCCACTGACTCAATACTGGGGACCCCACTGACTCAATACTAGGAACCCCATTGATTCAATACTGGGGACCCCAATGACTCAATACTGGGGATCCCCATTGATTCAATACTGGGGACCCCACTGAATCAATACTGGGGACCCCACTGACTCAATACTGGGGACCTTCATTGACTCAATACTGGGGACCTTCATTGACTCAATATTGGGGACCCCACTGACTCAATACTGGGGACCCCCACTGACTCAATACTGGGGATCCCACTGACTCAACTGGGGACCCCACTGACTCAATACTGGGACCCCCATTGATTCAATACTGGGGACCCCACTGACTCAATACTGGGGACCCCCACTGACTCAATACTGGGGTCCCCCACTGACTCAATACTGGTACCCCACTGACTCAATTCTGGGGACCCTCCACTGACTCAATACTGGCAACCCCACTGACTCAATACTGGGCACCCCCACTGACTCAATGCTGGGGACCCTCCACTGACTCAATACTGGGAACCCCACTGATTCAATACTGGGGACCCTCCACTGACTCAATACTGGGGACCCCACTGATTCAATACTGGGGCCCCCACTGACGCAATACTGGGGTCCTCACTGACTCAATACTGGGGACCCCCAGGACACTGGGTGGAGGCAAAAGAACAGCTTTTCTCCTGCCATCAACACTGAATCTTTTCAGAAAACTACCATGGGCCAAGGTGACTGTCGTGTGTCAAAATGTGTCATGTTTATCTCCTTAAATCAGTAAAGACATAAAATAACACCCAGTAGTCAGCAGAGAGCAGAGAGAGGGAAGGTAGCACATTACCCAGGCTGGTAAGCTTCGGCACCATCCTTGATGGCCGGCAGTGGTGCCTTGATGGGGTGTCTTGAGGTGGACATGGACTTCTGGTGGCGGGGGACGAGCTGTGGGAAGGCAGATGCCATTGTGGGACCGCAGAGGAGACGCTACTGGCCGACATCTCTGTGAGGCTTGGAGAGTGGTTGGGGAGATCGAGGCAATGGGAGAGAGAAGGATAGCTGCAGTTTACTATAGGTGAAGAAGTAGATGTTTCAAAGTCTCAACCCTCGAACTTCCCGGGCTGAAAGTGTGACAGGAACACAGGTGCCATGACTTGTGCAGGGGAACACAAGTCTGGCAGGGAGGTTTTTTCCTCTTACTTGGTTTGTTTGGGGGCTACACTGGTTGGGTGACACGTGCTACTGAGCTTTAGGCACCAGGAATTGAATCTTGGGTCTCTCTCTCTCTCCTCTCTCTCTCTCTCTCTCTCTCTCTCTCTCTCTCTCTCTCTCTCTCTCTCTCTCTCTCTCTCTGGCCCCTACATGCCTGCTACAAAGGTGTGCGCTGGGCTGCTCACCGCCTGCCCTGGGAAAGCTCCACAGAACAGCATATGAACTGGAGAAGGTGGAAATTATTTTCATGCCGGAGAACAGGGGCACAGGAGACAAGGTGCATTTTCCAGGGAATCAGGTTGAGGCCCTGCACTGCTGAGGTTGGTTATGTACCACATGGCCAAAATTGCTCATTAAAAAGCAACAGCCCTAGAACAATTGCCAGGACACTTTTAGTGCTCATGGACGATCAACAGGGCCGAGCACTGCGAATGGGAGTCTGGTGGGGTGAAGGGGCCGGGGAAATCCCCTCCAGCATCCCTGGAATTCAGAGGATCCTGCAAACGAAGACGTAACTTGGCGCACTTTGAGCACAGCTGGTTGACACGGTCTTTGGGTAAGGGAAAGGGAGGTGCGTGGGACCTGTGGCACCCAGGTGACCACAGTGGAGAGGAAGTAAGAGGAAGGGCAGGAGGAGCCAGAGGGATCCAGCGCGTTCGGTGCTTACCGGGTTCGATCCCAGGCACCCCATAGGGTCCCCCGAGCCCACCAGGAGTGATGCCTGAGCACAGAGCAAGGAGTCAGCCCTTGTACCACAGGGTCCAGACAAAACAAATGTCAGGGTTTTGATGACTGGGTGAGGGTGGGCTGGGCTTTTCTGGTTCAGTCCAAGGTGTCCAGAGCTCGGAGGTGAAGGGGCTTCCCACATCTTCCTAGACTATTTCCAACCTTCCACTGCAGCCCAGGAGAGCCTTGATAAGGCACCTAATGGTGCTTCCTCTAGGGGCCTTCTTTGGGGGAGGAAATGGGCTCCCACTGCCCCAGCACCCTGGGCCCGACCCACCTGCTGTCCTTGCCATTCTGCAAGGCCATGTAGTGGTCTGTGGTCCGGTCGCAGACGTAAGTGTTCCTCCTAGCCATGCTACCTCCGGAATATACATTGTTCTAAAGGAAGAGGATGACAATTGGAAAATGCTAATGGCTCACCCTAGATAAGAACTGAGTGCTCTAAGTAGGTGACGGGACATACAGCATAACTGTTCGGGATCTATACTGGAAGAATAATGCCCAAAAGGAGAAAAAGAGGAGAGGAGAGGAGAGAGAAGAGAGGAGGAGGAGGAAGAGGAGGAAAAGGAGGCAGAGGAAGAGAGAGAGAGAGAGAGAGAGAGAGAGAGAGAAAAGTAGTAAAGTAACCAATAGAGTCAGGCTGGGGATGAGGGCTAGAAAGGAAACCTGGGCACATTGGTGGTGGGAAATGTTCACAGATGATGGGACGAGTGTTGGAACATCGGATGATCAAAATCCAATCATGCACAACTTTGTAACTGTGTATCTCACGGTGATTCCATTTAAAAAATAATAAATGAATTAAAATAAAATACTAATGGCAAGTTTTTGAAAACTCAGCTTTGCAGGGGGTGGTGGGGCTTGTAGTGAAGGGAGGCTACACCCAGTGGTGCTCAGGGCTTAATCCTGACTCTGCACTCAGGGGCCACTCCTGGTAGGGCTCAGGGGATCACATGGGGTATAGGGGGGTCATATTGGGAACCAAGGATCAAACCCGGGTCAGTCACATTGTAGGCAAGAGTCCTCCCTGCTGTATTATCACTCAGGCGCCATAAACCTGGAAATGTTTCATGAAGAGTCAAATAAACAGATCTGAAATGTCAAGGGCTGGGGGAAGAGTTTGACTGTGGCAGGTTGTGGGGCCACCAGCTGCCCTTCCTGACTGCGGAACATGGGAGGAGGAGGGGTTGCACCCACACCCCGACATCAGCTTCTGTCATCCTCCACCCGTCCTAGCAATATTATGGGACCAGGCGGAGATGTGATACCCTACAGTGTCACAGCAAGATGCCCGAAGCAGTCCACCTCTCTCTCCCTGTCCCTCACTGGACACGGCCACCCCTACCGCCTACAGGGCAGAGCCAGCAGCACAGCCAGGCACGCTTGAGCACCTCTTTGACAGGAGCCGTTCAGGAGATGCTCCGTGTCCAGACACAGAAACAAGCACCCAACGCTGCGAGCATACACTCACGCTGGGAATCGTGGACTTTTTCCTCTCGGGACCCGCGAGTGGGCTGGTGGTCATCTCGCTTTTGGAACCCACCGTCGTGATGCCCAGCTTCCGTGTGAGGTCCTTGTTCCACTCCTCCTTCTGCTCAATCTCTGCGCTGGTGGCCTGCGGCCTTTTGGTGTAGGAGACCGCAGGGGGATGGCGGGACCAGCTGTAATGAGAGAGGGGAGAGAGAGAGAGAGAGAGAGAGAGAGAGAGAGAGAGAAGACTACTAAGCTGATAAACGATGATCATTTATTTTCTTGTGAACATGAACAGTTAAAAAATGCCTTTCTGGTTTTAAAGAAAAAAATATTGTAAGACTAATATCCAAGTCCAGGGAATCCAGGAGCCAAGAGGACTTGTCAATGGTTGGAATCTAACACATGTGTATGGGGACAGCAGTGGGTAAGATAGAGAAGGGATAATTTGAAATAGTTGGAAATAGTAATGCTAGACTAGAACTAAGTATTGAAAGTAGGCCAAGTGATATACATGATAACTCTTCAGGGTCTGCATCGCAATAATGTGCAAAAGGAGAGAGGGGGGAGAACAGCCGTAGAAGCACATTGGGGTGATGGGAGAGAAACGGGGTACAGTCATGTTGGGAAATGTGCACTGGTGGAGGGATGGGTGTTGGAACACTGGATGACTGAAGCCCAATATTGAACAGCTTTGTCATGGTCCATCGTATGGTGATTCAATGAAACAATGAAGTTTTTAAACAATCCCTTTCCAGGGGGCTGGAGTGATAGTCCAGTGGGTAGGGCATTTGCCTTGCACATGGCCGGCCCATGCCGGCCTGGGTTCGATCCCCGGCATCCCATATGGTCCCCCAAGCACCGCCAGGAGGAATTCCTGACTGAAGAGCCAGGAGAAACCCCTGAACATCGACGGGTGTGACCCAAAAAAGCAAAAAAAAAAAAAAAAGGCTTTCCATACTTTACACTCCATGCTAAGATTGCATTGCATAGTTAAAACAAATGTTAGCTGCCCTAGCGATAATGGACAGGACACTTGCCTTTCATGAGGGTGCACAGGTTTCAATCCCCAGCCTCTCACAAGGTCCCTAGAGCACCGCCAGGAGTAGCCCAGGGAACTGGTGTGTGCCTCCCCACACCCCCCCGCAACCCCCTTCCACCAAGGAAACCCCCACCCCAAAGTGAGTTTGGTTCTGAGCAAAGGATCTCTATGGTGCTCCAGAACAACAAATCTCTGCTGTGTGGGAAAGTGTGTGGGAAGCGCTGGGTACCAAACGCCTGGGGGCCGGTGGGCGCACTCTGACTGGGCCCCACCATGGTCGCTGAAGCGCTGCTGCTTCTGGTTGGCCGAGATGCTCCTCTGGACATTGAGGTGGTCAGGTGACTGCAGGGTGCTGTTGTTGAGGTCACTGCTAGGCCACGAGCGCGGACACAGGCTCCTGCTGGAGAGAGACTCACCGCCTTCAAACTGTTGTGAGAAGAGAGGCCGTTGGGGACCCGAAGGGGCAACACGATTTCTCACTTGGCTCCGGGACAAGCCCGAGTTGATGCAGGGCCACGAGAAGGGCAGGGCCAGTTCTCTGCGGCGGAATGTCAACACCAGCTGGCCTGGCCGTGTCTGGATCCCTGCAGAGGTCACCTGGATGCATCACAGGGCATCCCTGATGGAAACAGCAGAGCTTCAGGGAGGACAGGGTCATCTTTGGGAGTTGTAACATGGGATAAAATTCAGGGTTTTACGGCTCGAGAGATAGTACAGCCGGAGAGGGCATTTGCCCTGAACACCCGAGGCCCACCGGGTTTGACTCAGCATCCCATATAGTCCCCTGGAGCACTGCTAGGAGTAATCCTTGAGCATCACTTGGTATGGCCCAAAAAGCAAAAAAAAATTTTTTTTTAAATAAATAAATTGAACTTTTAATTTTATACACTTTTAACTTTTTTTTTTTTTTTGCTTTGTGGGTCATACCCGCAATGTTCAGGGGGTTCTCCTGGATCTGCGCTCAGGAAGTACTCCTGGGCAGTGCTCGGGGGACCATATGGGATGCCAGGGATTGAACCTGAGCCATCATGGGCTGGCTTCATGCAAGTCAAACGCCCTACTCGCTGGGCTATCGCTCCGGCCCCAACTTTTTTTTCTCCATGTTCACAGTAAGACCCCTCCAGATGGGAGAGAGCCTGCTAGCCAGGGGTCTTCCCCGGGACCATCCAGGTACAGCTGACAGCACAGAGGCTGGAGGCAACACCTTGCTGCCAGCAGGTCCAAAATGAAGAACCGAGGTGATGTTGCTGGACCCCGCCATAGCACTTGCTTCAAGGGCAGCAGGTCAGGCTCCTTCCTCCTGGTCACAGGACGCCAAGAAAAAGGGTGCCAGGGGCTGGAGAGACAGTGCAGCAGGTAAGACACTTGCTTTGCACACACTGACCTGGGTTTGATCTCTAGCACCCTGTGTGGTTTCCCGAGCTTGCCAGGAGTTATTCCTGAGCTTAGGACCAGGTGTAAGCCCGCCCCAACCCTCGGTCTGTGGCCACCGTCGACTGTGCCGCCTAGGACCAGTGGGACCCGCTTCCTGAAAAACAACCTAAAAAAAAATAAAGGGTTGACAGCTTTCTGCTCTACAACTTGCCAGGGCTGTTCTACAATGTGGTTTTTGTTTCTCAGGAAGCAGCCATGGGTGTCACCCGGGAGGCTGTGAGCACTGTTAGGGTGGTCCTATGAGGCTCTGAGCACTGTTGGGGTGGTCCTGGTGTTCCCCCAAACCAGCACTGCGCCCTCAGCCCGTAGCACTGACTTTGCCAGCCCAGAGGACTGAGTATTGCAGCAAGTGGCCCCTGGGTGCCCTGAGCACTGTTTTGTGAGCCAGGTTTTGGGTTTTTCATTCCCAAAACCAGGAATGAATTTGAGGTGCTTGCAAACATGTGTCCCTTCTCTTACAGGAGACGGATTTCGTCTGTTTCAGCGGCAGCAGAGATGATTTCAGTAATTACAGTGTGGAAGATCTCTTAGCGTATTTGGAGTTGCCTAGTCCTGCGACGGGAGATTCAGAGGAAACAAGTGCAAACGCCCCTCCTGAGGCATCTGAGGACCCTGGCCTTAGGGCCTCGGTGGACTGCAGCTCAGAGGGCAGAGAGGGCAGTAGCCCTGGGGCACCGGGCAACAGCCAGACATTGGAGGACAGCGGGGACCCTGCCCCGAGCCCACCACTGCCTGGCACCGCGACAGAGCTCGCCCAGAGAACACCGCCTTCTTCTAAACCCTTGGACATGGTGCGGGATGAACGCCAGGCACCCACGGGTGACAACAGCAGAAGCAGCAACAGTTCCCAGGGCCCGGGTGGGCAGGGGGAGAGGAGGGGACGCCTACAAGCTTCTGAGACAGGAGATGACCCTGGACTTGAAAACCAAGTTTGGCTCCACCACGGATGCCCTGGTGTCTGATGACAAAACGACCAGACTGGTGACGTCGCTGGAGGACAAGCTCAGTGAGGACCTGGAGGCTGAGTATTACACAGTGGGGCAGGGGGGGGGGGGGGGGGAGGAGGAGGACAGCATTGAGGACCTGCCACTGCTCACCTTCAGGGGGTGGGGATGACGGGGATGATGGGCCCAGCCCAGGGAGGACAGCAGTGGAGGAAGGCGCCACGGGGCAGGAGCCGAACTCCAGCGAGGGGGCCAGGGAGCAGGTCCCATGGGCCCTGGGTGCAGCCAGTGGTGGCCATAGACTGAGGGATGGGGCGAATGGTGGCGCTGCACAACCGGGAGCCTCATTGGGGAGACAGATGGAGCACGAGAGCACAGAGGACGCTGGTGGCCAGTCAGCCGCAGGGAGCCACGGGGTGGATCCACCGCCGCCATCTGCCTCGGAGCTCCCTGCCCCGGCAGGGGATGACGGGTGCTCTTGGCATCCGTGGGGTCCTTCAAGCAAGTAAAGCCAAAGTGTCCGAAGTGGACACGGACAAGCATGTCCTCGGCAAAGGAGGGGACGTGGGAACTGAGAGGGGCCCAATGCTGGGCGAGACGGAAGCAGAGAAGGAGCAGCTTCAGGAGCATAGAGTCTTCCCGCCAGGCACTGCTCCAGGCAGCGGGCGGCACTTGGGGCCTGCTGCCAGCAAGGACGAGGGACCCTGGGGGAGCAGTGGTCCACATCTCAAAGGAAGAGTCTCTGGGAGAGCCTGCCCCAGAAGGGGGTCCCGGGAGGAACAGGCCCCGAGTCTGTCCTCAACAGCTAGTTCGGGAAAGAATCAGCAACAGGACAGCGTGTCCGGGGCGGAGAAGGACGGAGTGCCAGGCTCCCCCAGCCCACTACACACACTTCCCGGGAAGCCCCCAAAGGAGGCTTCAGAGGAGCCGCCAGCTCCCAACGCACAGTCGTCAGCCCTGAGTGAATCCCACCTGCTGGCAGGGCTAGGAGATGGGGTCCCTGCTCAGGGGAGAAATGGCTCTGGGCCTCCTGAACCGGCCGCTGCTGCTGAGACGGAGCAGGTGGGTGAGGGGAAGGGGCGGCTCTCAAAGGCGGAGGCAGAGGAGGACTTCCTGGAGGAAGAGGCAGTGCCTGGTGCCCCAGAAGTCAACCCCGCAGGCCAGACTGTGGGTGCAGAGGCCCCGGGTTCCCAACCTGGGGAAGCAGAGGAAGAAGCAGAAGCTGATGACTACACGCCTGAAGAACAACTGGAGGATGAAAATGCTGTCAGTGCCCGGCAGGCCAGAGCCTCCAGCACCGAGACACAGGACAGGCCGCTGGGCGCTGACCTGCAGGGCTCGGGGGAGCTGATATGGGCACTCTCGGAAATGTTCTGGAAGGGCACAGAGAAGAAACAGGGAGAAAAAGTGAAATGGGGGAACCCGGGGGAGACCCTGCTGGCAGGGTGCTGGATGGTGCTGTGATACCCGAGGGAGCCGGGGCCGTTGCAGGCCATGGAGCCCAGAGGGCGTCCCGGGGCAGGACACTCCTGGCTCAGAGACCCATCAGCAGGGCCCAGAGGCAGCTGCTGCGCCGCAGACAGTCGGTTCTGAGCCCACGCAGCGGGAGCGCCCACAGGAGATCCCAGGGGGCTCTGCGGAGCTCCCAGACATGGCCAGCCTTGAGGCCGCGAAGACCCCGGGCCCAGGGCCCAGCGACCATGACAGTGGCCTTGCCCACTGGCCCCCGCAGCACCTGCCTATCATCAGCAGCTTCTTCAAGGACCTGCAGTCTTGGCAGCGGTTCCAGAAGTGCGTGGAGGCGCGCGAGCTGGAGGCTTTGCTCCAGGACCTGGCGGTGAAGCTGGCGGCGGCCCAGCGAGAGTCTCCCCTACAACTCCGAGAAGGTGCTGGACAAGGTCTTCCGCGCGGCTGAGGCCCACATCCTCGGTGAGGCTGAGCGCATGCTTGATGCCCGCGGGTCTGACAGCAAGGACCCAAGCGCCAGGGACAGGGAAGCGTTCGAGGAGGCGGCCGTGCTCGGCGATGTCCAGGATCTGATCTACTCCGTCCGGTACCAGCACCCCACGGCAGAGCCGCCCACACTCCCGGCCACGCCGCCACCTCCAGGCGACACCTGGGAGGGACCAGAGGAAGGTAAAACTTGAGGCGTGGCCTTGCAGGGGAGGAGCGTGAGAAGCGGGGTGTGGAAAGAGGGGGACTCACCCCAGTTGACAAAGCTCCATCTGCAGTGGGTAACCGCTCGTCCCTTCCTTCTGCCTCTTGGAGGCTGGAGCTTAGACGCGGATCCTCACTGTTTCTGCTTTAGGGCCGTCCAGGCTGGTGGCGTTTTCCAAAGGGACCTTTATTTTTCTTTATACTTTATTTTTTTGGGGGGGTTACACCCGGCGATGCTCAGGGGTTACTCCTGGCTCTGCACTCAGGAATTACTCCTGGCGGTGCTCGGGGGGACCGTATGGGATGCCGGGAATCAAACCCAGGCCGGCATGGGCCGGCCGTGTGCAAAGGCAAACACCCTACCCGCTGGACTATTGCTCCGGCCCAAAAGGGACCTTTATAAAAAGCCGAGATCTCTGTGCTGTTTCGCTGCCTCTCCTGGTGGGGTCAGAGCAATGGAAATGCTCAGTGTCTGGGTCCCTGATGTGGCCCGGGGAGGCCTGCAGGGGGCTGTGGCATGGCGGCAGGAGCTGGCAGGGAAGGACCGTGGCCCTCAGGAACTGAGTGGGTGGGGGGCCTAGCGCTCTGCAGGTGGTCAGGGAAGTCACACACCCTTTCCTGTAGACCCACAGCCACCCGTTGCAGAGGACTTTTCACAAGAGAAGATGGAGGATGTGCAGGCGCCAGAGCCCGACCTGATTCCTAAAGAGCCCAGCACTGAGGATCCAGCTGTGGCGAGCACCACAGAAGTGTCCCCGGGGCCGAGTCCTGAGGATCCAGCTGTGGCGAGCACCACAGAAGTGTCCCCGGGCTGAGTCCCGAGGATCCAGCCGGGGCGAGCACCACAGAAGTGTCCCCGGGCTGAGTCCCGAGGATCCAGCCGGGCGAGCACCACAGACGTGTCCCGGGCCGAGTCCCGGGAGAGCGCGGACACAGGTATGCAGGTGGTTTCCCTGGTGAGGTGGGAGCATCGGGGAGGAAGCCCTCCCGGGGTTAGGAAGGCCAGGAGGGGGCCCAGGTGTGCACATGGTTCAAACGTCAGTCCCAGAAGGCCCTGGGAGCAGAGCAGGTGTTGAGGCAGATGGATGCGGATAGCATCAGGAAGACCAATCGCCTGTGACTTTCAGGCAGCACCGGGCTGCTGTGAGCTCATGAAAAGCCCATCTCTGCCTTTCTTCAGAGGCCGCTGCTCTGAGGCAGCCTCCAAAACCCTGGGGGAGAACACCAGCCATTGTACCACCCAGCCCCACCAGAAGTAAATTTCCGTGGCAAGTTGAGCATCGGAAGCTGCTGATTGCAAACTCTCGAGTGTGTTCCCCCGCCTCCCCACCACCAGCAGAGCAGAGCAGAGCTCAGTGCTGGGGGCCAGGGGTGCGCAGAGGTACACCCATAGGTGCTCAGGGGCTGCTTCCAGCTCTGTGCTGGGGGTCGCTGCTGGTAGTGCTCTTGAGACCATGTGAGCCACGTGGTGCCGGGGCGGTCCTTGAGCCTTGGATGTCGCAAACCTGCTCTGGCCTCAATTCCTTAACTGCTGGCCAAGGGCTGCTTAGAGCCACCAGGGGGCGTTTGGGGGTCAGAGCCTTTGTCCCACCATGCCAGACAGGCTGTGCCTGGCACTGCTGCTCATGGGGGTGCAGTGTCTACACGAGTGAGCCGGAGTTGTGAGGGCTGCAAATCGCAGACGCTGCAAACGTCTGGCAGCGGGGTGGGGGAATGGAGCATTCCCGAGTCAAGAAAGTTGTTTCAGGGGCCAGAGCGATAGCTCAGCAGGTAGGGGCATTTGCCTTGCACGCAGCCCACCCGGGTTCCATCACCGGCACCCCATATAGTCCCCCAAGCACCGCCAGGAGTAATTCCTGAGCAAAGAGCCAGGAGAAAACCCTGAGCATTGCCAGGTATGACTCAAAAGGCAAAAAAAAAAAAAAAGTTGTTTCAGGGCTGGAGGCGATAGCACAGCGGGTAGGACATTTGCTTTCAACGCGGCCGACCGGGTTCGATCCCCAGCATCCCATATGGTCCCCTGAGCACCGCCAGGAATAATTCCTGAGCAAAGAGCCAGGAGTAACCCCTGAGCATTGCCAGGTATGACCCAAAAAGCAAACAAAAAATAATAATAATAAAATAAAATAAAAATAAAAACATTTAAAAAAAGAAAATTCATGGTTTTTTTTAAATTTATTCTGATTTTTGGAGCCACACTTGGTAGTGCTCAGAGCTAAGTCCTGGCTCACACAGATGACTCCCTGTGGGGCTTGGGGAGGACCCAGTGATCGAACCCAGGTCGGCTCTGTGCAAGGCAAGTGCCCACTCATTGTGCTGTCGCTCTGTCCCTCAAATTAGGATTTGAATCCGCCCACTGCCAGCGGTGGTTTTGGCAGCTCTGGTCTGTGCCAGGCTGGTTCTGCATGTCCACCATGGTGCTGTGGAGGTGTGATGTGGTCGAGGTGTCCCGTGTATATGCACAGAGGCAGTTCTCCCGCTGCCCACCAAGGCTGCGGTCCACAGGCTGCCGTGTGTGAGCCTGCCACCGGCTGTCCTCTGTTCCACACCCACTGCTGGCGGTGTCACTCGCAGCTGAGTCTGGCTGCCATGCTGGGCCCACTCCTGTCACCATCTTTCGGGGGTGCTTGGGCCTTTGCAGGCCCTTCTTTCCACGTGAGCTTCGTGCACCGCGGCGTGGGCTGCCCAGCACACCAGACACTTTGGAACCCGGGTTTAGGGACACAGACATTAGCAGTGAAGGGGACTCTGCTGGGGGGCCCTCTGAGGGGCAGCTTCCTTCAGTGTGGGACTGTGCCCTAGTTTGTACCCCCAGGCGCGGACCGCCCCTCCCTAGCACCCCTTCTCGTGGGACCCTTCCACGCATTTCCCCCACAGTGACTCATGATGGCGGCCACCTGCTGCTGTGTGGGCTTGTCCTCTGTGTACACAGTGGGCAGTCAGTGCGCCAGTGAGTGGGTGTTTGCCAGGGCTGGGTACATCCCCCTTCGTGTCCCCACGTTCTTTACTTTCCCATGGTCTCCAGAGTCCCTCCTGAGCGTCCCTGGCTCTGGAGAAGAGCCTTCCGTGTCACTGTGTTTGTGGGAACTTCCCGTGGCCAGAGCAGCTCGTGGCAGGGGCCTGCGAGGGACAGTGGTGGGAGCCGGTTCCTCTCAGAGTTGAGGGGTCTGGGAGTGCTGATGTTTTTCTTTCTGGGTTTTTCTTTTCTTTCGTCTCTAATTGTCCACAAGAGAAACCAAACTCGTGATTCTCCTGGGAGCGCTGTTCCGTGGGCGCTGTTCTGTGCGCTGTTCCGTGGGCGCTGTTCCGTGGAGCTGTGCAGCACCAGGACAAGTTCTGTCGGGAAGTCTGAAGTTGACTCTTTGTCCTCTTGGCTTTCAGGGATGCTGGTCCCCGGAAGTTCCCCTGTTGATACTGCCGGGACAGACACGCAGCCGGAAGCGGACGCTGAGGAGGAAGTGCGGGCGACTCCCCTGGACAGTGCAGCCCTGCTGATATACTCGGGCATGGCCTCTGTCACTCAGGCGGTAAGTGGACACTCTCCTTCAGTTGATTCGGTTTCCTTTTAATTGACTCACGGTGAGACACAGTTACAAAGCTGTGCATGAACAGGTTTCAGTGTTCCAACCCTTCACCAGTGCCCCCCTCCCCTCCTGCTGCCGCCCCCACTCGGACCCCACCCCCAGTTTGTCTCTATCGCAGGCACTTTCCTTCTCTCTCTCTCTCTCTCTCTCTCTCTCTCTCTCTCTCTCCACAGATGCTGATAGGCTACCATGTTTGTCCCCTTCCCTGCTTTCAGCCTGCAGTCCTTACCCAGAGTGGTCATCATTTACGGCTATCCTTGTCGTGGTCATCATTTACAGCTATCCTTGTCGTGGTCATTTACGGCTATCCTTGTCGTGGTCATTTACAGCTCTCCTTGTTGTGGTGGCCCCTTCCCTATCCCAGCTGCCTTTTCCACAAGCACTTGAAGCTTCCAACCATGCCCACTTCTCCTGGCCCTTGTTCCTACTGTCCTTGGGTATTGGTTTCGTGTTGTTTTTCTTTTTTTGCACCCCACAAATGAGTGCGGTCATTCTGTGTCTGTCCCTCTCCTAAATCACTCCACTTTTTAAAGTGGTGGTTCAGCCGGCGTTTCTTTTTTGTTTTTCTGGTGGTGATGGGGAAAAATGGAGATGGGTTTGAGTCCTTTCCCAGAATGGTGACGGGCTTTCCTTGGCTCTGTGCGGACCATAAGCAGTGCAGGGACAGAGCCCTGGCAAGCACAAGGGCAGGCGTCTTCGCTCCGGTACTCTCTCCGGCCCTTTAAGGGGGTTCAGAGCATGAGGTACAGAGCTTAAAATGCCCTGTGAAACCTCCGGTCATCCTGTGACGGTGCTTTGGAAACAGCCAATGGCTCTGGTGGGGCCTCAGTTCAGTTCAGCACTGGGAGGGCTTTGCGCAGGTGTTTTGGGAAGAAGTGTGGGGAGTCGGTCCCACTCTGCCAGGGAAGGGGTTCAAAGATGAACAGAGGGCCGGAGCCATTGTACAGAGGGGAGGGAGGGCATTTGCCTTGCACATGGATCTGATCCTCAGCTCATAGGGAGTAATTCCTGAGTGCAGAGCCAGGAGTAACCCTTGAGCATTGCCGGTTGTGACACCCCCCCCCCCCCCACCCCAATGAAAAGACAAAAAAGAAAGGAGATATGGAGGTGAGGCGAAGGACAAGTGGGAGTTTGACTTGTGGCTTGTTGGGTTAAAGTGCTGTGGGGAGAGGAGGGAGGCGGCAGAAACGGGGGCATGGGCTGGGTAGGGAGCACCCGCTGGTGAGGAGCACGGAGGAGAGGTCCTTCAGAGGGGGACGGGGCCAGCCTGAAAGGAAGTTATTACTTGCTTTATGTGAATTGACATTGTCACGGATGCCTTGGAAGTTGGAAGCAGGACAGGAGCAGGATCAGATTAGTTTCTTAGAAAGAGCCGAGTTGCTGGTCAGGAGTGCTCAGAGTTGCTCCAAACTTGCTCGCAGCCCCTGGGACTTGGCGCCCTCTTGCGGTGGCTGTTGAACTCAGGCATTTTTCCCGGTAAATGATGGACCTGACTAGGGCCTTCCACGCTGAGCCTTGCCCTGCCTGGGCTTCTCCAGCGAAGGTATTTTTCCTTCTTTGATGCTGTTCTTTCGAGACCCAAGGAGGAAATTTTGTTTCATTTCTTTTTTTTTCGTTTCCTATAATTGTTTTATCATAAATGTGGGGTTTGAGCCTCACCAATTTGGTTTCAGTAGCAGATTCCTCTTTTTTGAATCTTGGACAGACTTTGAACCTCTGCTCCTCCTCTTCAAAAATGCAGGTACTGGGGGCCAGAGCGTCAGGAGTGATTCCTGAGAGCAGAGCCAGAAGTAACCCCTGAGCCATCATTGGGTGTGGCCCAATAACAAGACAGAAAATAATGCAGTTATTGGGAGGCGGCGCCATGGTCCAGCAGGGAGGGCGCTTGTCTTGCACACAGCTAACTCCGGTTTGATCCCCAGCATCTCATATCATCTGCTGAGCACTTCCAGGAGTGATTCCAAGTACAGAGCCAGGAGTAACCTCTGAGTACCTCTGGGTGTGGCCCAGAGCAAAGCAGATACTGAGATAGTGATAGTCAGTGGGGAAGGAGATTGCCTGGCACGTGGCTGACCTGGGTTTGATCTCTGGCACCCCAGAGCCCTCTAGGAGTGACCCCTGAGTATAGTCAGCCCTAAGCACCACCTGGTTTGGTCCCCAAACCAACGACACAAAACAAAGGCTGCAGATACCAGTTGCAGTAGGTGAGCTGAGATGCCAGCCACACCTGAGCGCTTCTTTCTGTCACTGCTCACCCGTGCCGCCTCTCATTTTGGGTATCAGAGGAGAGAGAGAGAAGACAGTGGGCAGGGCTTACCTGGGCCCTGGGATTTCCTGCAGGACTGGAGAGGTGGAGGACAGACAAACTGTTTCCCAGTTTGCTCTCTGTGGTCTTGGTAGCTGCAACTGCCGCGAGAAGCCACACCTGACTTGAGAGTTTACAGAGTGATGTTTCCGATCTTATTCTAAAGCAGCATCAGAACTCAGAGCTGCATTATCTGAACGAATCCACATCACTTCAAGATGTGGATAGTGTCCAGTTTTGGAACAAATTCTGTCTTCTTCTTTTTTTAGCTTTTTTGGGTCACACCTGGCAATACTCAGTGGTTACTCCTGGCTCTTCACTCAGGAATTACTCCTGGCAGTGCTCGGGGAGACCATTTGGAATGCCGGGGATCAAACCTGGGTCGGCTGCATGCAAGGCAAACACCCTACCTGCTGTGCTATTGCTCGGGCCCCTGGGAGGAATTCTTTATTCATCTGTTTATAGAGATGCATCGGGTTCTATTCATGCCTGGGCTGGTGGGACACAGTCGTGGGGGGTGGCTGGAGACACCCTCTCATGAAGGGCAAGGACAGAGGGTGCAGTGACACCCTGAGTTTGATTCCCAGTTCCACTGGGGACTCCTGCCTCCCATCGCCACTGGCTGTGGCGCCTCATTGCTGCGGTCCAGGCCCAGGCTTTTACTGCCTGCCTGTTGCTGGGAGCTGTGTCACTCCTTTACCTCCCACCTTTGTTCTCTGAGCACTTTTTTGGGAGGCCTACCACCCTGTTATAAAACCAGAGGAAAAAAGAGCCTTTCAGATAGAGACACACTAAGACAGGGCTGACAGTGAGATTTCTTAAACATGATGTATTCTTAACAGCCAGTCTTCAAAGTACATGAGTCAAAAATTGAAGAACTGGGACCAGAGAGAAAGTACAGCAGGTAGGGTGGTAGCCTGGCATACGGCAGTCTTCGATCCCGGCATCCCATACTGTCCTGGAGTACGTACAGGAGTAAGCCCTGAGCAACACCTGGTGTGGTCCCCCAAAAAAAAGAACAGAAAAATATAATTAAGATAGAGCTATAAGGAAAATTGATAGACATATAAGGAACTTAAGGAAAAATAAGTAGCTATAAGGGAAATTGATAGAACTATAAGGAAAAGTCTAGAATTGAATTGGAGATTTTAGTACCTGCTCTCTCAGGAACTGAGAGCATCGAAGTATCTAGAAGGTACAGTTATGTAATTGGCTCGCTGGACCTGACATGTTTAGGTCGCTTTTCTCTGGGGAAACAGAAGTACACCGTCCTTTCATGCGCTTGGGGAACATCTACCCAGCTAAGATCGATGCTGGGCTGTAGGACAGGTGTCATTTTATCCAAACGGATCACACTCATTCAACATATGTTCTCTTGACCACAATGAAAAGAAACAAACAGATCCTCAGGTGCTTAGGAACTGAAAAACCCCAGGTTATTGGAAACAAATAAGCAGTGGATTGAAGAAAACTCAAGGAAAATGGGTCTTTTGAGTTGAATGAAAATGGAAACATCCCACATCACTGTGATAGGGCTAAAGCATTCCTTGGAATTTTATAGCACCACCAGTACTAGTATACATTTTGTTTTGGGGCCATACCCAGTGGGGTGGAGGCTACACCGGCCTCACTGCTCAGGAGTCCCTTCTCGTGGTGCTCGGTGAATCCTGTGCAGGGACTGAACCTGGGCCTCCCATGTGCAAACCATGAGCTCTGTGCCTTGGGGCTCAGTCTCCCTAGCCCAGCGCTGATATAGGCCTCATCACCTTGGTTCCTGCTGGGGAGACCATGGAAAGTATCAAATGGATCCCCAGGAAGCAGATGAAAATCAGAAGAGCATAAGTCAGTGAAACAGAAACAAGGAAAACTCAAAAACTTTTGAAATCAAAACTGTTTTTTTATTCTTTAATTTTTATTTTCTGGGCCACACCTGGTGATGCTCACTCACAGGTTACTCCTGGCTCTACATGTAGCAATTACTCTGGGTGGTGATTGGGGGTTACCGTATGGGTTGTGGCGGACTGAACCCAGGCAGGTGGGTGGACCATGTGCAAGGCAGACAGCCTACCCGCTGTACTATCCCTTCAGCGCCCAAAAGTGGCTTATTAGAGTTTTGTTACCTTTAAGTCAGTGATCAGAAGAAAAAAGTGCTGAAACACCTTTTCAAATTATCCTCAAAATGTTCCCACTAACATATTAAAATGTCAAAAACATCAAATTATGCACTTTATTTAAGATTTTAAAATTGCATTTTAGTTTTGGGGTTACACCTGGTGGTGCTCAGGACTTCCTCCTGGCTCAGGGATCACTCCTGGCAGGTTCAGGGCATCAAGTGTGGGGGTCAGGAGTTGAATCAAGGCCAGCCCCATGCAAGGCAGTTGCCCTATGGCTGTTCTATCACTCGGGCCTGTTTCTACAGTTTATATTTTTTTGGAACAGTCCTTGTAATAACGTTACAATTTTTTTTTTCAGCTGTATCATCAGCCTGTTTTAAAAAATTTATTTAAAGGATCAAGATACTTTTTTTTTTTTCTTTTTTGGTCACACCTGGCAATGCTCAGGGGGCTACTCCTGGCTCTGCACTCAGGAATTACTCCTGGCGGTGCTCGGGGGGACCCTATGGGACGCCGGGGATGGAACCAGGGTCTGCTGCACGCAAGGCAAACGCCCTCCCTGCTGTGCTATCACTCTGGTCCCATAATTGATTTTTGAATTGAATCACCCTGAGGTCCTTACCCAATGAGGCTAGGTTCCTCATTGGGTTCTCTTCTTGTAAAGTTGATTCTATTTCCGATGGAAGACAGGCCTTTAAGCATCTGCAAATTTTGACACCGCCACCTCCACACCCCCTCCCCCCCCCCAACCCAACTTTCGGAAGGCGATTCGCAGTCCTTTGCTCAGAGAAATTCTTTCCCACACCCGGCCCAGTCACCCCTGGCCTCAGCCCCGAGGGCACCGATGGATGGGGCAATCGATGCCCAGATGCCCTAGAATCAACTTGAAAGGCCGCGGGAGGGCGAGGCAGAAAGTGAGCGGCGGGCTGGAGAGGGCCTTGGAGGATGGTCTCGCCAGGGCAGGACGGTGGTCCCTAAGAGGGGAGGCGTGGCTGCGGTGGGTACTGGTCAGTGCGGGTCGCCTGGTGGCCGTGCTCGGTTGTGCACGGGTCCCGCCTCCGAACCCGCCCCTAGATCCATCCGGGACCGGCTCTCGGCACGCGGCTGGTGAGTCTTTAACCATGGCTCCGCCACTTGTTAACTTCCCCAAGCCTATTGGTCCAGTTGCTGCGGCTCCCATTGGCTGTCCCGCCTCGGCCCGCACCACCGCGGCCCGCCTCCTGCCCCGCCCTCCTTGGCCGGCGCTCTTCGCGCGCGGCTGCTGAGCATTTACCTAGTCCACTCATTTGTTTACTTCCGCAAGTCTATTGTCCCAGCTCCCTGCTGCTGCGGCGCTCATTGGCTGTTCCCTTCACGGCCCCGCCCCATGGCGGCCCGCCCTCCCCTGTGTCCTTGGCGCGCGGCAGGTGACTCTTTAAGGAGCGTGCCGCTCATTTGTTTTGTTCCGCGCAGGCCTATTGGCCTAACTCCTTGGCTGCGGTGCCCATTGGCTGTCTCCGCTGAGGCCACGCCCCGGCGCGTGCGGAGCTCCGCCCTAGAACGTTGTTCTGTGACGTGTTTCTCGGAACTGGTGGTTCGCTGAGTGTGCTGAGAAGGCCAAGTTCACTGGTGTTGCCCGTGGCGCGACTTAGGAGCCTATGGTCGCGGAAACTGTGGCCGATGTGGCCGATGGCTCTGCTAGCCCTCAAGGATAGTTGATTTCGGTCGCCGAGGCCCTAGCCATGGAGTCGGTGGCGGCTCCGGGGCTGCCTGTGGCGCCCGCCGGGACTCGGGCTTCCTGGGAGCCCTGTCGGTGTTGTCCACCGCCCTCATGGCCAAGCTCTTGGAGGTGACCGGCCCCCGACCTCTCGGGGTGGGCGCGCGGGGCGGGGGGCGCCGGGTGGCCCGGCCCGGGGTGTCGTGCGGGTGCGGAACCCAGAGGACAGAGGACAACGCTGACCCGGGGCGGGCGTGTCGGGGCCGCCGGGGTTGCGTCCTGCAGAGGCTGGGATTCAGAGTTCAGAGCACGGAGTGCGCCTCCTGGGGTGTCGATGGCCCGAGTGGGCCCGAATCCCCCACCCTGGGGTCCCCTGCAGGTGCCCGGGCCCGCAGGGCCAGTCTCAGCCCCACCGGAGGGAGGTGGAATGGGGGGATTAGTCCCTCCGCCTTCTTCGCACTTTTGTTCTACGTGACTTTTAACATCCCGAGAAGCAGCCAGGAGAAGAGTGTGGCTGTCGCTGCTGTTGTGTGACACGGGCCGCTCGCCCGGGCTCGGCCTGGCGGCGGCCAGGACAGTACTCGAAGGGGCTGGGCAGGTGGCCAGGGTGGGCTTCTCAGATTCCTGCTCCTGATTCCCGCCTTGTCCTGAAGCTGGTGGCCGCCTTACCCGAAGATGTGCAGCCGGGTCCAGACTTCTATGGGTTGCCTTGGCAGCCTCTGCTGGCCACTGCCCTCTTGGGTGTTGTTTCATTCGTTCTCTTTTGGAGGATGATTCTGGAGGTGAGTAAACTCATTTGTATCTTGATTCATAAGTAAAAAGGGCATCTTAGGATCTGCTCACCGATTTGTTTCTTTATCCCAAGCCGATGCAGGATGTTTATACTCCCAGTTAAAACTGACAAATAGTTCAGTACCAGTCCGTTAGGGCGAAATCTTCAGGTTGCTGGTGGGAGAGGTGGGAAATGTTTAAAACTGCTCTGAAGGCAGTTTACTATGATGCTGTTAACCTTGTCTATAGTATGATTTGTTCCAGTAATAATTTATATACTGTAATGTACCTGGTATAATTTGTAGTAGTAGTTTATTCTAAAGAAGTAGTCATGCATTACAGGGAACTTTGGTACCCTCTAAAGGATACATAGTCGGCAACTGTTTATAGTAGGGTCCTTCGTGGAGCGGGTTAGTAGGTACCTTTTAAAATCTCTTTCAAAGATATCGGGCACTTATAATTTGATAAGTGAGAAAACAAAGATCTAAAGGAAACCGGTATCTAAAAGTTAGATAAAGTGCGTATTTTAGAAATACAAGTATGCCCAGAAAAAGAAATGCGATAATTTTATGTCTTTTTTTCCTTGTATATCTGTATACATGCTTTGTCGATCTTAATTTGATTGCATACATTAGCTTAGAAAATAAGTCATTTTCGGGTTTGGGTAGTGTCTTATGTTTTTTAGTCCTTAGTTTATTTTCCTGTGCAGAATCTTTGTGTTTATGTGCGTGTACTTGTAAGCACTGTGGTCGCGCTTCATGTTGTCTGTTCTAGTAGTTACGTGTTATGGGCAGATCTGCTTGTGGAATTGAAGCCCAACAGTTTAAAAGCTGCCCGGTGGATTGCGTGCACAGCTTTCTAAAATTGAGTACTTTCTTAAGAGATTAGGAAAGAAAAGGGGCGGGGGTGGGGCCAGGCCCCTGGGCTGTGTAGGGGATGGGGCAGGCGAAAACAAGGAAGCGGGAAGCAAGGAAAGGGGAAATCTGTCCACTCTAGTGTTGCCGAGGGTAGGACCCCCTGAGGTTCTGAAGGCTCTGTGACCTCACAGCTGCTGTCCACCAGGGGAACCTGGGGCCCTGGACCCTGCTGCTCGATTCGGATAGACAAGGGCAGAGCAATCTTGCTCCTTAGTTGGAAGTTGGTGACTCCAGAGTCCTTTTTGTTTCTTTTTGGTTTTTCGGTAGCTCTGTAATAAAGTTGAGAGATGAATGAGTTGGCTGGTCAGGGTATCGAACATCTACCGGAAAGGTGATAGAGTTGGGGGTTACAAAGACAGGCTCTTTCTAAGGTGTTGGATCTTATCACTGGCACTGTCTTATCACTCACCGAGGTTCCAGAAGCGCCTTAGCCTGTCTCCTGTTTCCGATAAAGCGGCCCAACTCCTTTCCGACCCTGTGATCTGCCTCCTCCAAGAGAGGTCAGGTAGTGCTCAGGGAATGAACAGCCCCCTGTGTCCAGCCCCTGTTGGAGGGGTTTATCATCCGCTTCCGGAAGGACAGTTTTAGATGTTTTATCCTGGTTCGGTCAGATTTTTTTAGGGACTTGAAAGCAGGTGGGTTCCATTTTGCCACCTGTTGGCCCCTCCTTACCCAAGAAGTTTTGATGAAATGCTGGGTAGTAGGTACATAAAATAGGTAAACAAGAAAACACTTAGAGATAAGTGAAAGATGCTGATTTGAGACATGAAAAAGACGTTTCGCAGCCTTCTACATTCACTTAGAGTGACCCATTGTTTGCTAGCTTGTAAGAGTTCTCAATTCAGCCAACTTTGAGTATGATTTCTAGCGTGCTTTCTGATGAGAAAGAGGCACATTTTAGTTTGTTGACGGTTTTCAAAGAGTGTTTTCATAGAAAACTGAAATATACTATGAAATACGTTTGTAGTTTTCATTGAAAACTGAAATATGGTTACATAAAGTTTAATATACTATGTATAGTATATTTAACATGAAAATAATTTATTATAAGTATTCTCAATAAAGGTATGATATATACATGTATGTATATATACATATACCTGATATGTATACAATAGATTTATAAATGTTTCAGATTAAGCAACTTTTGTGTCAGTTCATAGTCTAAATGATCAAAATTACGTTTATAATAGCCTATCGACCTTATTAATCCCATGGACTCGTTTTATTGAACCAAAAGGTTTACAGTTTGACAGTTGTTTAGGTACTATAATAAGTTATTCAAACGTTTTCTCTTTTCCTTAAATTTCTTCTAGGTAAAGAGTAAAAAGTATCAAGGTAAATATTTAGACTGTGCTAACCCCTTCATATTGGTGTTTGGTTTGAGTTGCACCAGACTGACTTACACAGCTCTTCAGAGTTACTAATCTCAGATGACGAATGGCTGGTGATGCTGCAAAACTGAGAGGGATGAGCCTGACCACGGTAGAAAGGAGATTGTGTTTAGTGATTCGGGCACGGGTGGATGTGAACACCAAGGAAATGCAGATAAATGAGTTACGTGTTACCGGTGGTGGTTGCAGCGTAAGCTAAGCGGATGAGTTACTTAATTCAGTGTAGAACTATAAACCCGTATGCTTTTTGTTTTTCTTTCAACTGACATATTTGAAGTGATCACATTTTCTGAGAAGAAAGATGCTTCCTAATAGCAGGGTACTGGTCTGAAGTAATCTCTAATTTCTGTCTTTGAAAAGAAATTGGAGGGGCTGGAAGCGGTAGTCCAGCAGGTAGGGCGTTTGCCTTGTACATGGCTGACCCAGGTTTAATCCCCAGCATCCCATATGGTCCCCCTAGCACCGCCAGGAGTAATTCCTGAGTGCAGAGCCAGGAGTAAACCCTAAGCATCGCTGGGTGTGACGCAGAAAACAATAAAACAAAGAAGAAATAATTGGGACTCTGCCGCCAGAGAGATCCCAGCAGGCTGAACTCACACTTTGCGAGTGGGAAGGGGTAGACTTCACAGTCCCCTCACACCTTTGGGACTATCCCCCTGCACAGAGCCAGGACCCAGCACCACTGGGTGTGGCCCAAGAGGCAGTGAGCAATAAATTGGAATCCGGCTGAAATAAGAGCAATTTCCCTGAAATATTAGCCACTGGACTGGAGGGAGCTCAGAGGGCTGGAGCTTCTGTGCTGCAGTTAAGAGCAGTCCTGTAGGCCTCTGGGTACTGCCACGTATTGCCCCTGGTGACCTGGAGCTGCTGGACCTGAGGAGAACTACCTGCCCACCTGGGCATGGGACTGTTGGACCCCACAGCTGGACAGAGAAATACAAGGAGTGGCCCCTGCTGCTCCGAGCACTGCCTGTGAGGCGCCAGAAAGAATTTTTTCCTGTAATGAATTTTCTGTAATTTCTTTGTTGTTGTTGTAAAGGGACCTTACAGAAACCTGGGGATGAAATATGCGTGGGTCATGCACAAGGCAAGTGCCTTTCCTGCTGTACCATCTCTCCGGCCCCGAGGCTGTATTCTTTTTGTTTTCTGTTTTTTTTTTTTTTTGCTTTTTTTAGGTCACATCCAGCAATGCTCAGGGGTTTCTCCTGACTCTGCACTCCGGAATTACTCCTGGCGGTGCTTGGGGACCATATGGGATGACGAGGGTAGAACCTGGGCCGGCATGGGCCGGCCACGGCAAGGCAAACGCCCTACAGCTTGGCTATTGCTCCGGCCCGGCCGAGACTGTATTCTAATGGTGCTTTTAGACCTAACTGGTACTAAGTACAGATTATGTTTTTGAGGAGCAGAGGGTCATCCCCTTGTGTCCAGTGAGTTGCTCAGAGGCCACCCCAGTGGCCTGCTGCAGACGGATAGTCATGCTGGGTCACCTGTGTCTGCTAATCCAATGGGTGGGGAGGGCAGTTTCATTTAGTGACGGTCTCCTGGGTTTCTTCCCCTTCTCCCCCCCAACCCTTGAGTTACGGAACAACAGATTTCTGAGAAGGTGAAGAATCTCAAAAAGGAAAATTCTGAACTTACTCAACAATTGTCAGATTATGAACAGAAGGTATGATTATCCTGTCCCCTCACCCCCGATTCCAGCTGAATCCTGTATTCTTGTCTTCCAGTCTGTTAATGGTTTTTCAAGTCAGGTTTTGGGTCATTATTTTCTACTAACTGTTCAAATACAAGTCATCTTCCATATAAAGCACTGCTTTCTGTTCTAAGGGATCACCTATTTTGAGAGGCAACATGGCATGTGTTTCTGATTTCTGAATGCTTTTATGCAGGTTAAAGACTCAAAGAAGCTTGCTCAAGAAACCAAGAAGTTGAATGCCATTCTCTCTGATAAAGCTGTAAAATACGAGGTAAAAAAAAATCCTTTTTTGGGATGTTGCTTTCTATAACTAAAGGAAAAGCAGAAATATATTGTCCTAATTCTGTGTAGGATAAAATCAAAAAGCTTGAGGAAAGTAACGAAGCTCTGAATGGCACAACTCGGAGTCTGCAAGACCTGTTGGAGTCTGAGCGAGTCCAGAATGCCAAGAATCAAGACTTGGTGAGACTGTTGCTGCTCAAGGCGCTTAGTTTGACTTTTGAATCTTCCGGTGCTTTGAGTGAGATTGGGATCCAGGGCCATGAACTCCTTAGGCCCATTATTGTAGATGTCTAAATACTGATGTAACAAGTTAAATTTTTATGGGCCTACAAATACAAGGATCAGCCCCGGATACTTTCCTTATTGCTAAACTGTGCCCTCTGCAGTCTAGATCAATTGAGAAACCGTAGTCAACAGAAAACTCCTAGTACCTTGATTTATTTTGCTGGGCTCTTTCTTAAATATACCTTTTCACTTTAGAACAAGTTCAGAATTACAATGAAAGTCGTAGAGAGAGAATGATGCATTCAGTCTTGGGAACCCCAAGTCCTTGACCCCTGAGCACCACCATGGGTGATCCCTGAACACAGAGCCAGGAGTCAGCCCTGAGCACCACTGGAAGATGGTAGAAGTGCCCTTTCCCAAACGGTCCCAACAAGACTGATCATCTGCTGACATTCTAATACTCTTTTTCCACGTGGCAGATACTGGAAAACAAAAATCCATAAAGAAGTTAAAGGATGTTATTTCGATGAATGCTTCTGAATTATCAGAGGTAAAGCTCTCTAATTTCTGCAAGATAATAGTACCATCTTAACTTGTTAATGAGCATACATTTGATATTTGCTAAAAATGCATAAGCCAAAAATTATGATGAGTCTATGGGAAAGTTTAACATTTTTTGGTTTTTCTCCTTAATTTAACGAGTGCCAACATTTTGTTTAGGTTCAGGTTGCTCTTAACGACCCTAAACTTGATGAAAAGGTAAAGGGTGGATATGAGCAGAGTAAAGAAGAAAATGGTAACCTTAAGAAGAATAAGGAACAGGTAAGGAAGAGTTCACATCAAGTGTTGTAACTCTTGCTACCTCAATTAAAATGCTGGGAAAGAATCTTTGTTAAAAGTGCTTTTATTTAAGAACCAGGGAACCAAATGCCACGACATTGAATATCTCTTTTCAGCTCTTTTTAAGGCAGTGCAGTTTGCCTGTAGGATTCTATTCTTAGATAATGCGTTCAGAAAAGGCTCTTCAAATTAAGTGCACATGAATGATTTCCATTTGCTCTGATACTTTTCATCCTTTTGTGCTTGTAGCTGTCAGTGTTCACTTAAAGCCCTAGTCATTCCAAAGGGAGCTTTGGATTGTTTTTTCAGATCAAAGGATCTGGTATCTTACATCAAATAAAAGGTGTTTGTAACCTGTTCTTTGAATAGTTTATACACCACTGACAAAGGGCAAGTTATGTGATTTTGAGTTGAACTCGGGATACTGTCCGATTTACCTCGTACCCTTTGTGAGAATCTTTTGAAGTTCCCTTGACTTTCTAAGAAGGTGTAATGTGACGACATGAACCTGAAGTCTCAAGCCACACGCTGAAAAGTTCATTGTTTTAAATTATCAGTTGCAGCAAGAAGTCAACGAGTGGAGTAAATCACATTCTGAGTTGAGCGAGCAGCTCAAATCATTTGCACAGATGCAAAAGGATATGGAAGTGACTGTCAACCACCAGCAGGACGACATTGGTGTAAGTAGAGTGGACAGTTCCTTCCAGCGTGCGGCTGGGCCTTGGGGTCTTGCACTGTTGTCCTGATTCCAATGGGAACTTGTTTCTGATACCTTCTTCCCTGACTAGGCGTTGACTAACTGTATTAAAGAACTTAACTGTCTGGATTGTGAATCTGAACTTGAGGGGAGAACAGAGGTGGAATTGACTCGGATGAGATGGCGAGCGGAGAAGTGGCAGGTACGATGGTCTCGGGGCTGCATTTCAGTGCAGTGAGTTAGGACTGGAGTCGTCAACATTTCTGGGTTTTATTTTTTTCTGTGCGAGGGCAAAGGGCTGCTGGGCTGTGCTGCACAGGGCATGCTACAAACACGGTCTCTTGCCTTGCCTGTGACTATCTCTTGTTTGTCCCCAGCGCACGTGAATGGTCCCCCAAGTACTCAGGCTTGGATTGTAGCACAGAGCCAGGTGGAAGCCTCCAGTGCCTGCCCATGTGGCCCAAGGAAATAAACAAGCATTTAGAAAACAGGTTTAAAAGCACTAACAAAGCAGCACGAACTGTTTGTGTTGTAGGTGATCAGCAGGAGAAGCTGAAGAGCCGGATCCGGCAGATGATGGATGTTTCTCGGTGCGTGCTGTTCATGGGTACTGCAGCGGCCCGAGTTCTCAGGCACAAGTTTCTCCTCAAGTCTGTAAGCAACCCTCTCTTGTGCACCTGCAGACCCAGACTGCCGTGGCCGTCGTCGAAGAGGACCTGAAGCTTTTGCAGTCTAAACTGCGGGCAGTGATGTCCACCAAGTGCACCCTTGAAGGTGTGTGTTTTGTTTCCTAGGCTGCAGTTTGTAAGAATAAAGGACCTGCCCTGGGACACAGAACATGGTGTCCAGTTTTCCTGTCTTCCCCCTCTGACCAATACGCTGCCGGCTCGGCATGTTCATTCTCCAGCCTTGTGTGCGCATGGTACACTTATGAGGTGCTTTCTCCTTGCTAGACCAAATCAAGAAACTGGAAGATGACCGAAGCTCACTGCTGTCAGTGAAGTCTGATCTAGAGGAGGAATGCAAAACCTTGAAGCAGAAAGTGGAGATTCTGAATGAGCTGTACCAGGAGAAAGAGATGATACTACAAAAGTAAGTCTTGGTTTTGGAGCCAAAGCACGGCGGGGAGTTCGTTGGCCTTGCACACGGCCAACCTGGTTTGATCCCCAGCATCCCTTATGGTCCCCGAGCAACACCAGGAGTAACCCCTGAACATCACTGGGTGTGACTCAAAAGCCCACCCCCAAAAAATAAATAAATAAATAAATCCTGGCGGCCACTGCCGGCTGGGCAATGTCTCTCCTGCCTTAAGTACCTTGGTCCTGTGGCTCATTTGGGCTTCTTAGCGACTTGGTTACTCGGACGCCGACTCTCTCTTCTCTTACACATACATACCCCTGAGGCGGGCCCTGATGGTTAATGCAGGGACAATGATTTCCTGTAAAGCAGCATTATATAGCTACTCTAAAATACTTGTGGGGGCTGGGTGATAGCCCAGTGGGTAGGGCATTTGCCTTGCGGGGGCCGGCCCATGTTGGCCTGGGTTCGATCCCGGCATCCCATATGGTCCCCGAGAACTGCCAGGAGTAATTCCTGAGTGAGCATCACCGGGTGTGACCCAAAAAGCAAAAAAATAATAATTAAATCAATCAATCAATCAATCAATCAATAAAATGCTTGTGAAGGGGCCGGAGCAATAGCACAGCTGGTAGGTCATTTGCCTTGTATGCGGCCGACCCAGGTTCAATCCCGGCATCCCATATTGTCTCCTGAGCACTGCCAGGAGTAATTCGTGAGCGCAGAACCAGGAGTAACCCCTGAGCACTGCCGGGTGTGACCCTAAAAGCAAAAAAATAAAAATAGTAATAATAATGATAAAAACAAAACACTTGTGAAAATACTGACTGGGTAGTTCTAACTAGGCATATTTAAGACAACTTGAATCAGGACAAGGATAAAAAGAAAATAGCACTTTTAAATAACTGCATATTAACACTGTAGTTGGTTATGGTAGATTTTATATATTTAACTTGAAGGTTATTGGGTTACAACCAGTTTCTGGTAAATATTATCAGCTTATGGGACGGTTTGATTCTCTAGTCAGTGAGCGTTGTCGGTTTTAAGACTTTTCCTCCTAACCACCGATCCATTGAGAAATAGTGTGAGTTAGCTGTCTGAAAAATGGCAGTGATCTGTGGTTGACTCTGCTGTGAGAGCAGCTCCAGAAGGCTTTTTCTTCAGGTTTCTTTATCATTTACAGTTTGGGCTTGGGAAACGGTTTCTGAGACAGAAATTAGGGAAGTCAATTACTATGGGAGTAGAAAGATTAGTTCCAGAGTTGTGCTCATGAGCTGAGCGGTATTAGTGGATCAGTCCTGGCTTTCCCCCATTTTCCTCAGGTTTCACACCAAACACTTGTCCAAAGGGCACAGTATTACTTCACATTCGTTTATTTTGAGCAGAGATATGTGAGGAGTTAGTGTAGGTGCTTTGCCAATGGGCTGGAGATTGATTTTTACCCAAATTCACAGGTTTAAGTTTCTTCCTCTAACTTTTCTAAGTTCTGTACGTTTTAGAGAAGGTGGGAACATAACATTTGAGCAGAAACACTCGACAGACTGCTGGAGAGAGATTTTCATGTGGTAGTTGATTTTATCTTAAAATTGTTTAGGAAGTTGAGCCAAGATGAGCGGCAGGAGCGAGAACAGCGACTGTCAGCTGCAGATGAAAAGGCGGTTTGGCCGCAGAGGAAGTCAAAACTTACAAGTGAGTGTGCCTGCAAAGAGAGCGTCAGTGCTTGATTAAAGTACTGGGAGCTTCGGATCAGTTTTACGTTGTGTAAAAATGCACAAAATGGCACAGAAGCGTAATGCCAAGAGATATTGAATACATTTAATTCACCGGAGTGAAAGTATTTTAAGTTAGCAAAGGAAAGGGAAAAAATAACAAATTTTCCTATACCTGATGCTCAGCTCCTGGGTATTTGGTTGCTGCTGAGGGCTGGAGGCGGGTCTGCGGGTGGAAGACACTTCCGGAAGGTGCTTCTTACACGGTGCATCAGAAGTCGTCTAACGATGGCGCTGTTTCATAAGCCCAGAATTCATTGCTCTAGGAAATTTTTCCCTCTGGGAATAATTAAAACAAGGAAAAGCTTCATGGAGGAAGATCACGGTGGATTATTGAAGAACATATTGAAGAGTAGGAAATTAAATCAATTCTGCATCTCTGGGCATAAAGTGATACCTAAATCATGTAGCTTTGCTTATAATTATATTGAATACTTCTTAAAATTATACTGGTGCCCGCTTGAGCAAATCGATGAACAACGGGAAGACAAGTGATACAAGTGATACTTCGTAAAATTATTCTTGGGTCACACTTGGTGTTTGGGGAGGTTCCTGGCGAGGTGCTTGGGTTGCTCCGTGGTGCTCAGAGGGGGACCACGTGGTGCTCAGGATCAGACCTTGACCTGTGCAGCCCCAGGAGCTGTGGCCCTAATCCTGGGGTTGTATTTTTATGTGGACAAAAATTCATGTTGTGTGGAGGAGTGAAATCTGGTGAGTGTACTGTTGTCAGAGTTCACCTGGTTGGGGCCAGAGCGATAGCACAGCGGGGTGGGCGTTTGTCTTGCATGCAGCTGACCCAGGTTCAATCCTCGGCATCCCATATGGTACTGCCAGGAGTAATTCCTGAGTGCAGAACCAGGAGGAACCCCTGAGCATTGCTGAGTGTGATCCCCTTCCCCCCCATAAATAAACAAAAACAGAAACAAAGCACCTTGGTGTAACTTAGCTGTGTTCTGATAAATGTCGTTCTTAGACGGAGAATTGAGGAAATGGAGGAGGAGTTAGTGAAGACGGAGCGCTCATTTAAAGGCCAGGTAATGACCCAGGGCCGCGTGGGCAGACTTCTTCCGGTTAATTTGGACATGATGCTCTGCAGACCCCACACGCCTTGTCTCGTCTCGGCCCCTTCCCTTCATTGCTGCTTGCACTCACCTGGAGCCACACTGGTGTTGCTGCTGGTGGGCTGCGTGGTTGGGCTTCGTGTGTTGGTGGCCAGGTGGGCGAGGCAAGGATGAGCCTTGGCGAGCGCAGGTGGAGGGCATGTGCTGGCCCTGAGCTGACCCTGACCTCAGTCCCACCTTCAGGGCTACAGGCTCAGTTGTGCTGCTCACAGCCGGCACTTCTGTGTTTGTGAACTGGAGACCACCCAGCAGTTGGACTCCGGGCTCATTCGTACTTGCCAGGCGACCGAGCCCCCAGCCAACCGCAGGGTCCCCAGTAGCGTTTCTTGATGTGCTTTTTTTTCAGATTGCTGCACATGAAAGAAGGCTCACGAAAACTGGGTAAGGCTGGTGCAACCTACCGCAGCTGAACAGGGTATATGCAGGTGTGCGGCGTGCGGCGTGCGTGAGAAGAAAGCTCCTGATAGTTGGATAAGGCTGGGTGTGACCTGCAGCTGAATTGGGTATACATGGGTGTGCATGCGCGAGTGTACATTAGAAGAAAGCGCACAGTAACTGGGCAACGCTCTTGTCTTCCCTTTGGGCATGGCCTACCTCAGTTGAATTGGCTGTTTGTGGCGGGGGTGTGTGTGTGTGCGCACATGCATGCATGTGTCTTGCTGGTCCCCCTCCCTGTCCGTGGGTCCTAAAGCCAGCTTTCCCCCAACAGCTTAAGGCTCAGGCTGCAGAGCGAGCCATGGCAGAAGAGAAGAGAGAATCAACCAATTTGAGACATAAGTATGTGCTTTTGCGAGTTTCTATGTTTTGTTAGGTCCCCCTCTAGATTCAAATCCAGAGTTAATTTTCTGAGTGCTTTAAGTCTGTCCTTGTCGCTGTTCCAGACTATTGGAAATGACCCAGAAGATGACAATAATGCGGGAGGAGCCAGTGATTGTGAAGCCGCTGCCCAGGAGACCCAGCGCACACAACCCTCCCCTGCCGAGTACGAGTTCTCCTGCAGGGCGCTGTCGTGAGCTGCAGGAGAGGCGCGTGCTCAGAGTGTCCTTGTGTCCCATGTGTGGCCCGCGGGTCCTCTGAGCCAGAACAGCTCCTTCGGCCCTTCTCCCGTGAGTGGCGGTGAGTGCTCCCCGCCACTGCCTGCAGATTCGCCCGCCAGGCCACTCTCAGCCACCACACTCCAGTCGCAGAGAGGCGTCCAGAAGCGAGGTCGGTGAGTGAGTGCTTGGCACCTTGCAGTAAACTATCGGAAGTTAGGTCCCTTTTTGTTTGAGAACGCTGATACAAAACATTTTACAACTTGGGGTTTGTCTAACAGAGAAGAAATTTTGTCTTTTTTCAGGGGAGGCTCCCAAGGCTGTTCAGGGGGTCCCGGGGCCTGCTCGCAGTCCTCAGCGTTTGGTGCACTGCAGAGCCTGCCCGGCCACCCTGGAGAGTTCTGGGGCCTCCAGTGCTGACCTAGCCGGGCTGGAGCGAGACCAGGGTGAGCATGTGCTCGCCTCGGGCCACCTCCTGAGCCCCAGATCTCTCATTCTGGTGTGTCATCTATGGAAAAGTTTGCTTTGGAATAGGAAGCATTTATTAACAAGATTATGAAAGACAGAGAGTAACTTTTGACTCAGTACAGTGACACGCATCTTTGTATTTCTGTCATTATTCCTCTCCAGCATAAAAGTAGCCTTAAAACTTCATAATGGATCCGGCATTACATTCATGTCATTGCATTAGGAAGCCTGTTTCCTAATCATCCGTGTCCCTCGGACCAGTGAGAGGTGGAAGGAAGGTGCCATCCAGACTGGCGACACCAGCCCACGCGGCTGTGTCGAGCCTGTGGCTGAAGCGCCTTCCCAGCTTCCCACGGTCAATGTTGATGAGGTGGGCTTGAGCCCCAGCTGACCACACTTAGTGTATTCTGGAGGAGGCTTCGACTTTTCCACACGGTCCTTGCACGGCTTGTAGCATCCTTGGCGCCCCGGAACCCGGGGGGTGTGGAGGAGCGTTGTGTTCTCAAAGCTGAGGCACCACGTCTGAGGAGTCTTAACACAGCATCTGGTCTTCCACAGATGCTGCCTCTGGTGCCGCCCCCATGATGGACAGCGCTTCAGGAAGTTCTTCGCCCAGCCGGGCACTGGATGAGGGCAAGGTAAACACACTGATAGGTACAGTCGTTGTGGGGTCCTTTCCTTGGCGTTTAGGTCTTGCTGGCGTCCACTTTGCCCCAGCTGACTCCTGTGCGTGCTCTTTCATATCTGCACTGTCTCATTCATTTGTTTTTGAAAAGCCAAGTGCTCCCCAAGAGTCAGGCAGCCCTTCGGGTCCCAACACTGCACCTCTGACCGAGCCCCAGAGGCCGTAAGTACCGGAAGATGAGAGCTGACCGTGCTTTCCCTTGGTGTGTTTCTGGCATTGCATGGCAGCACTGACTTGACCTTGCTGGCCACTAACCCCTGGTGCGTGGGCTCTGTCCTCCCTCCCTTGCTGTTTGTTTAGATGAACCACTTAACTCAGGAGCTCTTCACTGCCACCTGGTGCTGTGTGCTCAGCGTAGAGTGCTCTAAGACGGGGTCAGCCCATTCTGTGTTGCATGTTACTCTGTCTGACAGACAGGTGTGACGAGTCCTTGAGTTGAACAGCAGGCAAACCCTACTTGGAGCAATTTGAAATGGCAGGTTGCTATTAGAAGAATATTAGCTGGAAGTGGAAACCTGTGTTATCTGTTGTTGACCTGCCTGCTCTAAATAATCTGATGAGTGCCTCGTGTAGATTGACTTCAGAGCTCAGCCCTGGCTCCCTATAACGCCACAGGCTGTTGGGGTTGCTCAGAGCAGCAAGTACAGCTCCTACCAAACTGGAACAGAGAGCCAGGACTTAACTCTGAGTTTCAATGCGGGACACAGGCGCAGCTCTCTGGAGATCGCCTTACTCAGAGGGCCCCAAACTTGCTTGGCATCTTCTATTCTGGGAAGAAAACAAAAAACCCCAAATGAATGGAGCCCCCTGGAAATGTCCCCTCTTGAAGCAAACAACACTCTGTCTAGGTGCATGGAAGATGTTGGCAAGCCTCTGCCTGACCTCCCCAGGCAGACCACCTGCTTTGGGAATGCCTGGTTTCACTTGAGGACCGCATGAAGGGGACCCAAGACCCTTTTGGAATAGTGGGAGGAGAGATTCCTTGGCCGAGGGCGAAGCTGGGCAGGCACCTGCCATCTTGGAGTCAGACCTGGTGCAGGATTCTCTCTGCCTCTTTGTGTGTGACCGTGCTGCGGCAGTTACTGGTTTTGCATTTTTCCTGTGGAACTAGCTCTGATGGGGGGTTGGGTTGGTGGGGACAGGTCTTCCCATCAGTCATGTTATCGTCAGGCTCGTCTGACAACCTTCCTGCGGGCCCTGCCGTGATGCTGAAGCCAGGCGCTCCCCTGACTTAACTAAATAATTTGGGGGCCACACCTGATTGGGAATGCTCTCAGCTTAGTGCTCAGGGGTCATCCCCAGTGGTGCCAGGGCTTGAGCTGGGCGACCTCCATGCAGAGCCTGCGCAGTGGCCGTCAGATGGCAGCTCTGCTCACAGCAGGCTTCTGACGGGCTTCTCTGGATCTCACTTTTACCTGGTGTTGGTGCTTTTTCTCTCCTGACAGTATTTCATGCACTTTGATGGTTCTGTGCAGGTCCCTGTGGCTGTGAAAGGGCCCCCGCCGTTCCCGGGGATGCCTCTCCTGGGGGGCCCCATGGGGGCCCGCCCCCACCGCCCATCCGATCGGAGTGCCGCCTCAGTTCATCAGACCTTTCGGACCTCGGCCGATGCCCCGATGCCGCCGCCATTCGGTAGGCCCCTCACAGTGACAGTCCAGCTTTCTGTTCCTCACTATTTTAACAGCGCCACAGGGCTCTGGCTATGTAGCTTCATTTTCCTCAAGTTTCTTAAGAGCCACTTTCGATAGTGCACAGCCCCCTTACCCTGACTCCCAGGCCCGTCATCCAGCTTCTGTAGACGATTCTCAGGCACCTGTGGCTGTGTGCCAGGCTGTGCTTCCAGAGCTGCTGGGGGACACAACTCAGTGTGGGGCGGGGGCACCGTGGGCTGGAGGCATGTCCACGCCGAGCCTGGTCCACAGTGGGGCTTATTTCATCACCATTCGACACAGGTGGAGCCAGGCCTCGTCCCTGGGGGCACCTGACTGACCGGTGGGAGCCTCGTGGGGAAACATTTGCAAAATGGCGGGTGAACATTCCTGAGCACCTCAGCCTGGTCATGTCACTTACTGGATTTCCTCTTTTCTAGGTCCTGGCCTGCGCCCACTAGTTGGCCTGAGAGAATATGCGCCAGGTGTTCCACCTGGCAAGCAGGACGGGCCCTATGACCCTCGAGAATTCGTACCTGGACATGCTCCTTTTAGACCATTAGGCCCTTCTGTCCCACGAGAAGACTTCATTCCTGGTACCCGATTACCACCGCCACCCCACGGGCCCCAGGATTATCCACAGCCTCCCCACGGGCCCCAGGATTATCCACGACCACCTCACGGGCCCCAGGATTATCCACGACCACCCCACGGGCCCCAGGATTATCCACGACCACCCCACGGGCCCCAGGATTATCCACGACCTCCCCACGGGCCCCAGGATTATCCACGACCCACGGGCCCCAGGATTATCCACGACCACCCCACGGGCCCCAGGATTATCCACGACCACCCACGGGCCCCAGGATTATCCACGACCACCCCACGGGCCCCAGGATTATCCACGACCACCCCACGGGCCCCAGGATTATCCACGACCACCCCACGGGCCCCAGGATTATCCACGACCACCCCACGGGCCCCAGGATTATCCACGACCACCCCACGGTCCCCAGGATTATCCACGACCACCTCACGGGCCCCAGGATTATCCACGACCACCTCACGGGCCCCAGGATTATCCACGACCACCTCACGGGCCCCAGGATTATCCACGGCCACCCCACGGGCCCCAGGATTATCCACGACCACCTCACGGGCCCCAGGATTATCCACGGCCACCCCACGGGCCCCAGGATTATCCACGACCACCTCACGGGCCCCAGGATTATTATCCACGACCACCCCACGGACCCCAGGATTATCCACGACCACCCCACGGGCCCCAGGATTATCCACAACCACCTCACGGGCCACAGAAAGCCCACCCACAGAAAGCCCACCCTAAATAGTAATGTTCTGTGTACCAAATACCCACTGTGTGAGAACTGTAAAAGTTTTATTTATGCCCCATTAAAATAGAAATGTCACTGTAACAAGCTAAAGACTTGCATATTTCCATATAGATGAGTGTCAGTACATCTAAATAGGAAATAAATGGTAGGCCTAAGTATATAAAAACAATAAAGTATCTCTAGATTCTGCGTACTTGTCACTCCAAGAAGAGGTATGCAGGTTTAAGGTTTCACAATCAGTTGTCAGAAAAATCAGCACATCCCTAAAATATCTTGTTAGCATCTGACCCACATGATTTAGTAAGATCTTAGATCACATGATTCAGTAAGACACCAGAAGCCCATCTAAAACTTTGTAATTATTTTCGGATGGTGCCATCATTAACCCTAGGATCGTAATCAGAATAAAGTGAAATAGAAGAATAGTTAAATCGATGTGACTGAAAATATACTCGCAGTCTGAAAAACAATCTGGTCATCTGGAA
This sequence comes from Cryptotis parvus, assembly GCA_021461705.1. Classification (NCBI taxonomy): domain Eukaryota; kingdom Metazoa; phylum Chordata; class Mammalia; order Eulipotyphla; family Soricidae; genus Cryptotis; species Cryptotis parvus. The sequence goes on from JAJIBD010000358.1 coordinate 98,361, forward strand.
ACATTGCAGCTATAACCTGGGAACATGCCACAGTGGCTGCGCATCTGGCCAAGGCACATGTTCCAAGCAGGGAAACAGGGGAGGTAAGACACCTCTGAGGACAGCCTCAAATTTTCACACCTACATTCTTAGGCAGCATAATAGGTTCAATTTCTGTTCAAGCTGTTCATAAGGTCCCACCCACTTCAACCCCAAGTTTGGCGTTAACTCAGAAAACCAAGAGCGTGTTGGAGCAGAGCGGAGAGATGTGTAAACTAACACATTCTTATAGCTGACGTCAGCCTGAAGACGAGCACGAACCAGCCACGAGACTTGTTCCAGGTGCAAGGCAGGAGTAGTGGCGAATCGGACAAGAGACTCAATCGCACAATGAATCGAAAAGTAAAAACATTTCCAAATCTACAACAAGCCCGCTCCCAAATGCATCAAGATGCTGGCGGCGTGCTGGGTTCTGGATTCTGTGTTCCAGGCTTAGATGCACTCACAGCCCAGTTCACTGCCTGCCTGCCTGCTGGAGGACCCCCGTGCTGTGCGCTGGTTTCGAGCAGGTGTGTGAGTCCCAGAAATTCCAGGTTACTCTTGTCAGGATCATTCCTTGTGCATAGTCTGATGCAGATGAAGATAAAGTGGTTTCTTGGTCAATAGTTGAAATTTCTTTCTCTTAAAGTCAGTGGGCTTCTTGTACCTGTAATCACAAGGTGACCATTATTGCTGACCCACTGCAAGGCCACGGCCCGAGGACAAGCGTCAGTCAGCAGTGCCGGGTCTGAGCGCCACTTACAGTTCTATTACAGTCGGACCAGGCTTAATCTCATCCATCTCCATGAAGGCAAAGCACTTGATGCTGGTAAATAGGCTTGTAGTGTTTGAATTCAAAGAAGATGGCCGCTCCTGAGGAGAGAAAAACCAATACACAGCATTAGAAAAAAAAAACACAGACAGTGAAGACGTTTCTAGTGGGACAGGAAAGTGTGACCCCATGCAAGGAACTGGGCAGAAGCAGGTCCTATCTCTATGTGGAACATTCTGGCCGTGAGTGATGGGCTGGCTCCTCCCAACAAAACCCTGACCGGAGTGACCTGTGTCTTCCTTGATCACTTGACATCTCTGTTATTCATCGATTGGCTCGAGCAGGTGCCAGAACATTTCCATTTGACCCTATCACGTGCTAGTGTAGCCCAAGGGTCTTCCTAGCACAGCAAAATTTCTGGACTAGATTGGAGAATGTTCATTTCAGAACTAGTTTGATTCTGAAGAATGTAAACTATGACATGCCACTGAAGGAAGACAGTGTTTAATATTTAACACCAGCCACAGAGATTCATCAGGTGAAAAGAGCAGCAGGTGGAGGGAGGAGAGAACGGGGGTAGGAGCCTGCTCTGGATGGCGCCGACCAAGGTCTGACCCCGGCACCCACCTGGAGTAGTCTTTGAGAACAGCGCCAGGAACAAGGCCTGAGCATGACCTGATTAGCCCCTTTGGCCAAAGGGGGCCAGTGTAAAGGACTTGTGAACTCATTTCTCCTATACCGGAACTGAAGCCTCACAGTTCAACTCCCGGGGGCTGCACTGGACAGCAAGAGCATGTGAGCAGGAACCTGGTGCTGGTTTTCTAATGCTTCCATTTTTCTACTCTTAGAAGAACTGTGAGGGTCCACGCGTTCCCGACCCACTGCACTGGCGGAATCATTTTACTATGACACAAAATAAAGGAATTAAAAACATCTCACTCAACTTCAAGATAAAAATCAGACTGACTAGTTTCCAGCTAGGGGATCCAGCTCATCACCAGAATTCGACTGAGGTGCAAATCTATGTGAAAACAGGCACATTTGGAAACAATAATCAAGTGCAAACTGGGGAGTCTTGAGGAAACTCAGACCATTATCTGCACCTGTCTCACGAGGAACCCCCCCTTTCTGGTGTCCCCAATCTCTCTGGTCCCATGACAGTGGAGACTAGGATTGACCAAAATGCATGTCAGATGAAGGCCCGTGCTCTTTGGAAGGATGCCTGTGACAGGGACAGTGACACGCAATGAATGAAAAATGAGGGAGTACTGAGGAGTACCGAGGAGTGAGTATTGAGAAGTATTGAGGAGTACTGAGGTGTACTGAGGAGTGAGTACTGAGGAGTACTGAGGAGTGAGTATTGAGGAGTGCTGAGGAGTACCAAGGAGTGAGTACTGAGGAGTACTGAGGAGTGAGTATTGAGGAGTATTGAGGAGGTACTGAGGAGTACTGAGGAGTGAGTACTGAGGAGTACTGGGACGTGAGTACTGAGGAGTGAGTACTGAGGAGTACTGGGAAGTGAGTACTGAAGAGTACTGAGGAGTGAGTACTGAGGAGTGAGTACCGAGGAGTGGACCCTGAAGCAATGTTTCTCTTTGCGGGGTGTCCTGAATGTAGCAGGATGAGGAGTCATGTCAGGCATGGGTGCCCTTACCCTCATTAGGCCTGTTTTTCAAAGCTGAACGAGCATGTGACTAAAAAAACACAGGCCATCTAAGCAGATGCTCAAGCCATCCAGCAGCTCTCTGGCGGATGCAGGAGGGTCACCTGGTGGCCATTGTGGCGGTGTGGGTGAGTCACGGGTGCCCGGGATCGGACTCGGGGGCCTTGCACAGGTCAGGCACATGCAAACCCCATGTGTTATCCCCCCCTGCCCAGCCCCGTCACTAACCTCACAGGAGCCCAAAAGCCTCAAACATGCCTTGGGAGAAGGGACCCGGAGAATAAAAGGACGCGGCACACTGACACTCCCAGGGGCCAAAGGCCAGGCCTGGAGAGAATTCAAAGAACTGGCTCCATGTGGAAATGGGATTTTCTCCCTTTCATAAACCTTTTTGTCCTGCTCCTCCAGCCAACCAGCTGCAAGTGATATATCTCTGAATGACACCAGCAGAAAACAGAAACATCTGAATAGTTCCAGATCTTTCTAAGGGTAGAGATGCAAGCACCGGCCCCTGCCCTTAGCTGTGAGCAGCACCGTCACTACGTTTCCTGTGAAAGGCATCACCAGTCCAGATCAGGAAATTTTACTGCCTTCATTAGAGTGCGGCCAGATACCGTGATCCCTAATTCCAACAATACAACACGCTACTTCAGTGAAACAAACACCAAGAGACACTACATGTGCCCACGGTTGTGTGGGCGCTGTGGCTATTCTCAATAACAAACCTTTGGTTAGCTTCTCCACGTGCTTCTGGAGCTCAATGTCCACGTTAAAATGAACATATGTATCTTCCTTCCTCGAAGCCACAGGTGTATCTTGCACAGGGGTTAAATCTATGCCATTGAGATCTAGGGAGGAAAAGACCATTCCACTTAGGCGCACTCACACATGCGGACTCGGAACCCACCAACAAACCTCAGAGGGGTCAGTGGTCAGGCGGAGAGGATGGGCTGGTGTTGTGTGGGCGGGTACCCGAAGAGCTGCTGGCTTTGGTGGGACAGAGTTGCGGGTTGGGAGAAAGAATCTGAGTCTTGGAGGTAAGAAGTGAGAGGGACTTCCTGTTGCCACTCTGTTTTTGTGTAAGACACCACAAAGTGGCCATCACAGACCCTTTCCAAGTCAGGACCAAGTCCATGTTCTGGACAGTCAGAGGGCGGCCCTTGGATTCAGGTGGGCGCCGATAACCACCTCTGCCAACTAAACTCCACAAGCCACTGTCTCTTTACAGGACCTAAGGTCAGGTTACAGCTGCTGTAACACAACCTGACTTGCACCACCAGATGGTTGGCGTATGGCTTTGATTTCCTGGAGCCAGAAATCTTCCGGTTTCATCAAATTCAACACAGAGTCATTTAGTGACTACTGAGTGCTTGTGTGTCTTCCACAGACCATCTCAGGGAATCGTAAGATGATTGAGTTATGTTAGATAACACCCGGTTTAAGGTAATAGTCCCTGCCTATAACACCCCCTATAGCAGTTAAGAAAAGTTCTTAATGGGGGCCGGAGCAATAGCCCAGTGGGTGGGGCGTTTGCCTTGCATGCAGCCGGCCTGTGCTGGCCCGGGTTCGATCCCGGCATCCCATATGGTCCCCGAGCACCGCCAGGAGTGATTCCTAAGTGCAGATTCAGGAATAACCCCTGAGTGTCATCGGGTGTGACCCAAAAAGCAAAAAAAAAAAAAAAAAAAAAAAAAAAAAAACCTTAACAGGTTAAGAAGGTTTTAGCCTTCTAATCCTTAGAAGGCTGGGATTCTGAGCCTGGCCAGGCATATATAAAAGAAGAGGGCCTGGCTTGCCTTAGAAAGAGTGCTGACGGAGAGCTGGAGAGTTTGCTGAAGAGAGACAGAGAGTGAGTTTGCTGGCAGAGAGGGAGAAGAGAGAACAGGGACCTGCTGGAGAGCCTGCCGGGAGAGAGAGGTTCCTGGGTGAGGAGCAAGAGAAGACAGACTGGAAGAAAACTTTTAAGGAAAACAAAAGTGATTCTCCATTTTTTTGGAGTAGGCTCAGCATCCTGGCCTCTAACTGATTAACTGCCACCTTCCAGGCAAGGGGACTGTCACCTTAAAGGGGGTGTTATCCAATAAGTTCATCTGATTATTGCCGTCAGCCTCTAGAAAACACATGTGCAAGTTGAATGTCTTGCAAAGGGAACACGTACTGGTTGTATAATGTACATTTTCGAGTGAGCCATTAACAAGAATGAGAGTTTGTCCAGCAGGCGGATTCTGATGATCCTAATGCCGAAAGTCAAAGCATCCCCAAATAATGCTGTGGCTCGCGCTATCTCCAACTAAAATTCTCTTCTGGGGCTAAATTCTAATTTCTTCCATTTGAAATTCTTATATGACAATGAACCCAAGGGAAGGGGTGATGGTGGTTATATTTATTTTGATGATTCATAAAAATTTTCTCCAATTTCAGTTCATGTGTTTCTTTTTTTTTTTTTTTTTTTTGCTTTTTTTTTGGTCACACCCGGCAATGCTCAGGGGGTTACTCCTGGCTCTGCACTCAGGAATTACTCCTGGCGGTGCTCGGGGGACCATATGGGATGCCAGGGATTGAACCCAGGCCGGTACAGGCTGGCTGTGTGCAAGGCAAACACCCTATCCGCTGGGCTATCGCTCCGGCCCTGTCATGTGTTTCTTTAAATTGCCTAAACTGCTGATTAACTGTGGACTGGATTCACTGTATAGTAATTTCTGAAGAGATAAAAACTTCATCCTCAACATTACTCAATGTTTCTTCTTAAAAGACGGTCCAATGACTTACACATAAATGCTGTTTGGCACTTCATACAACAGAACAGTTCGGTCTCTGTGATCTCTTAAAAAGACTGAAACACTGCCGTCAACAGTTTGTCACATTGGCGGGAAGGAATTTTCACTCCTCAGAATAATCGCTTTAACCAATAAGGCGGCAGAGTTCAGGTCAGGGACATGTGGAGCGCAGGCAGCGTAAGGCACCCGGGCTGGCTCAGGGCTGCTCCCATCCCCTCTGCAGGGCTCCCCAGGGGGGAGAAGGGGCTAGTGGGGCTGCCACGGGGAGCTGAGGTGCAGCTGAGCGCTTGGGCTTTCTGAAAACCAAACACCTGGGGAAGGTGGAGGATATTTATTTACTTTTACTGGGTCTTGGGCCACACCTGGAGATGTTCAAAGGTTACTCCTGGCTCTGTGCTTGGGTATCACTCCTGGTAGTGTTTAGGGTCCATATGGGATGCCAGGGATTGAACCTGGAGTCAGCCACTTGATCACTTCACTTGGTCACTTGAATCCCGTTAATCATCGATTTGCTCGGCGGGCGCCAGTAACATTTCCATTGGACTTATCACCTGCCATTGTAGCCCAATGGCATCTGGTTGATTCAGGAATATGAAGAGCCTCAAACCGTTCCTTCAGAGTCTTGACAAGGAAGTCTGACCATCTTGTAGGTGGGCGGCCATGTGATCTTTTGACATCCTGTGGAATCCTTTCGGTAACGGCTCTAGTCCAGCGGTCATCTCCAAATCGCATTACATGTCCAGCCCATCTGATTTTCTATGCCTTGGCAAACGAGACAGCGTCCCTGATTCTGGAATAGCGACCGAGGTCAGAGCTCCAGTTCCTTCTTTCACTTGAGTGAGGCGTGATATTCCAAGCATAGCTCTTTCGATTCCTCTCTGGGAGATCCAAATAGCATTCTCATCTTGCTTTTGTAGGGCCCAGGTCTCTGAGGTGTATGTTAATGCAGGGAGAACAGTGGAGTCAAAGAGATGTGCCCGGAGCCGGAGGTTCTTTGTCCTTTTAGCTATTTCTTCGATGCCTTTGAAGGCATTCCATGCCACTCTCTTCCTCCTGCGCATCTCAGGGTTTAGGTCGTTCATCATGTTGATTTCTAGACCTAGGTACACCTAACTGCTGCATTCAGAGATGTTTGTTCCATTGAGAGTGAATGGGGCCTCCGGAACTAGTTCATTTTTCATAAACATAGTTTTCTTTAGATTCAGCTGTAGACCTTTCTTTCCACATTCTCGGTCGAAGTCAGCCAGCATTTGTGCCGCTTGGCTAATGTTTGTTGTTATTAGAACGATGTCATCAGTGAAGCGGAGGTGGTGTAGTTGCTGACCATCTATCTTCACTCCCATTCCTTCCCATTCTAATTGTTGCATGATGTTCTCGAGGGTGGCGCTGAAGAGTTTTGGTGAAATGGTATCACCCTGTCGAACCCCTCTTTTGACATCAGTGATCACTTCTTTGTAGAATGGTGAGATCCTGGTGGTGAATCCGTAATACAGCTCACGAAGGATCTTGATGTATTGGGTTAGAACACCCTGTTTGGATAGGGCTTCGATGACCTCTTCAGTCTCCACAGAATCAAAGACTTTCTTTAAATCAATGAGCGTGAGACAGAGCGGCATCTTGTACTCCCTACAAACCTCAATGAGCTTGGTTACTGTGTGGATATGGTCGATTGTGCTGATTCCCTTCCAGAAGCCAGCTTGCTCGCATGGTTGTCCTTTATCTAGTGTTCTGCCAATCATGTTCAGGATGACTCGAGTGAACAGCTTGTAGATAGCGGACAATAGGCAGATGGGGCGATAGTTGCTGAGTCGTGAATGTCTCCCTTCTTGAACAGTAGAACTGTCCTGCCGGTTTTCCATTGGGAGGGCACCTTGCATTCGGACAGGTAGCGTGTGAAGTGCCGAGCTAGTGTATTGATGAGTAACAATGGCAGATTTTTCAGGTTTTCGGGTCTGACTTTGTCTGGGCCTGGTGCTGTTCCCTTCTTTACCGGCGAAATGGCATGTTGGATTTCAGAAGGGAGAACATTGGGAATGACATATCCATCCTGTGGAATTTGGTATGTGGGCGGGTGGATGTGGCTCTCAAAGAGATCTGACTAGAAGTCATGGATAATCTTCTCCATTGCCTTTCTGGAAGATGTGATAGATCTATCAGGGTGTCGGAGGGCAGTCATCTTGGTCTTACAGTTGGCGAAGGACAGGCGGGCTGTGTGAATGCTTTTCCTGGCTTCTGCTGCATCTTCTAGTATTTCTGCTCTTCTGTCTTTGAGGTCTTCCTTTATCGCTTCTCTGCACCGCTTTGCAAGCTTGGACATTAGCATTTGGTCTCCTGAGACTCGCCTTGCCACGTTGGCATATGAGCTCTAGAGTTTCTGAAGACAGGTGTCCTTTTGTGTCTTTCTCTCTCGGCATTCTTTGCACAATCATCGAGGTGCTGAACCAGTCGGTTGTATTCTTTTTTTTTTTAATTTTTACAATTACAAAGATATACAATTAAAAAGTTCATATTTGGGTTTTGGTCATACAGTGTTCCAGCATCCATCCCACCACCAGTGCCCATCTCCCACCAACAACGTACCCGGTTCCCTCCCCCTCCCCCAGCTCTTTATTCCATGGCAGGTTCTTTATTTCTTTCCCCGTCTCTCTCTTTCTCTTTTCCTTCCCCCCTCAGACTATGGATTGCAGAACATATATTAAAGGGTTGTCATGTGTATCCTTTTTGTCTCTATTTAATACTGAGTTCTAGGTTGGCATTAGTACCCTCGACAATTGTTAGCACACTGTTCCATTTTCTGTCTTACCTAGCCTCTGACTCCCACACGTTTGTGATAATTTCCACCTTTGACCTCCTGATATATGTTTCACTCCGATGTCTTCAATGTGGTATCTTCCCATGTTGCTGCAATGGTGCCAAAGAGTTCCTAGTTGGTGGTCATTCTGGGAGTTCTCTTCTTAAACTTTGCAGCCTTTTCTCCCCGTTGCATGAAGTAGAATTTTGCACGAAGGAGGCGGTGGTCCGATCCTGTTTGGAATTTGGGGTCGACAGCAACATCGGTCAGACAAAACCGTCAATTGAAGATGATGTGGTCAATTTCATTTGTGGAACTGTCCACCAGGAGATTCCCATGTCCAACGTTTCTCTTCAGCCTTCTGGAACTGTGAGTTCCCATGAATGGTCTTGGTGGACATAATGAACTCAGATAGTCTCTCACCCTGTTCATTCCATTCTAGGCCATGGGTCCTGATGTGGAGTTCATCAGCTGATCTTCTTGGTCCTTTCTTGGCATTAAAATCACCGACTATGATCTTGTAGAAGGTGTGATCTTTTTTTATAGAACTCCTCCAGTTCCATGTAGAATTTCTCAATTTCATCTTCCTTGTATGTGGATGTTGGTGCATAGACAACGAAGATAGAAATTGCTGGCAGTGGGCCACATCTCTTCAATTGTAATCATCCTATCCGGTTTGTTAGGCATTCAAATGAATCAATGTTGACTGCCATGTTCGTGTTGACAAGGACACCAACTCCACCGGCGCCTCTTTTTGTCGCATGTTCCAAGGAACAATTCTTCTCTGGTGTCAAATACAGCGTGATGTGACTGATGCCTCCTCGTCTCAGTCAGACTAATGATGTCGTACTTGATCTTTTGCGCTAGCACCATCAGATCCTCGATATATGCTTCCAATGCCAGCGTACGTGCATTAAAAGTACAGACAGTCATTTTAATCCTTCTTTGTTTTTGGTAGCCTAGGTTGGCAGAGAAATTTTACCAGGCACTGCTTGTTTGCCTTTCTTACTGCTGCCGTATGAAGGGCTCTTTCAGGGTCAGGAAAATAAACATTTTTGTTACTGTTTTTGGCATAAAAAAACAGACAAACATGGGGCAGACATGAGACAGACATGGGGCAGAGCTGCTACTGGCTCTCGCTGTGCCCAGCCACTCATGAGGTGCCTGGGAGGGATGGCAGGTTCTAGCCCTGGCCCGCCACCCCAGCAGAGCCTCACAACAAGCCAGACGACCCCCCCCCACTCCATGAGGACCTCCATTTTCCACATCCGGACTTCCCCCTCGTCAGAACTCCACCCAGCAGACCAGCCTATCACAGCCCGGCTCGCGCGCCCTTGCAGCCACGTGGTTCATCAATAAATGCTGGATTTTGAGATGACTACAAGAGTATGCTACCCGCACAGCAGAGCCTGGCAAGCTACCCATGTCGTATTTGATATGCCAGATACCAGTAACAATTATAAATCTCATTCCCATGACCTGATGGAATGGCTTGAGGCTCTTTATGTTCCTGGCACAAGCAGGTGCCCTTGGGCTCTACTTGCATAAGACAGGTCATATGGAGATGTTACTGGTGCCCGCTCAAGCAAATCGACGATGAGCGGGAAGACAGTGATACAGTTTATATCGAACACGCATCGAACAGCTTGCCAGACTCTGCCGTGTGGGCACTATACTCTCATTACCTTGTGGGGCTCTCTCAGAGGGTTGGGTAGAATATTCATGGTAATTTGGAGGTAAATTGCCCAGCAGCACAGCGACCCACGCGCGACAGGACAATCTGGTTTCTGCTCTGCTGGGTGTATCTGTGTCTGTGCTCAAGAATTCCTGGGCTTGAGTCGGCCACATGCAAGGCAAATGCCCTCCCCACTCTCCTATCTTCCTGTTTAAGGGGCAGCACCTGAGTGTGCATGACCTGGGCCAGGCCTGTCTGGGCTGAGCGCCAGCGACCAGCCCCAGAGCCTCCTGCATGCGGGCTCCGTGCTGACATCGGGCCTGGAGGAGCTGCTTGGTGCCTGTGTTCTGCAGGGTTTGTTTCCTTGTAAAGATAACACGTGTTCTGCAGGGTTTGTTTCCTTTTAAAGATAACACTGTGTTCTGCAGGGTTTGTTTCCTTTTAAAGATAACACGCTGTCCTAGACAGCACTGGTGACAGAATATTAAGAATTTAAAAACATCTGCAAAGAAAACACTTTCAGTCAGTCTCAGAAGGTGGCAGGAGGGCCAGAGCAATAGCCCAGCAGGTAGGGCATTTGCCAGGTTCGATACCAGGCATCCAATATGGTCCTCTGAGCACGGCCAGGAGTAATTTCTGAGTGCAGAGCCAGGAGAAACCCCTGAGCATTGCCGGGTGTGACCAAAAAACGAAGAAAAGAGAAGGTGGCAGGAGACAGGGCAGCAGAGGTCAAGGCCTGGTTTAGCCAACACCTGGTCCAGGGTCACGGCCCAGCACCAGACATCCCGTCATCCCAGCTGCAGGCCAAGGGGCTTTGGGCCTTCTGATGACCTCTTGGGAGGCCACTCCTAAACCAGAAGCAAAAATCCCCCAGACCAAAGAAAAGATGCCCTCAGCGAACAGCGGCATCGCGGCGTTCAGCTTTTTTACCCTTCACGCTGACCGTGATGTGCGGGTCGATGCACTGGCCAGCGTCCTTCAGGCCGATCTTCTCGATTCGGATGGTCAGTAATGTCATTCTGGGTTCAGAGGGCAACCGCGGCAGTAAAGTCCCTGGCAACAGAGAAACAGCAGAAACAGGTGAGCCCCAGCCGATAAAACTTCCCAGCCGAAATTCTGAGGTTATCGAGAAACAAGCCTCACTCCCAGCTGAGTCCCCAGGCAGGGCCTCTTCGGGGGGCGGAAACCACCAAACACGTGACATCATGCTTTCTGCACGACAGGACACGTCACAGCTGTTTCCATACCTCACAGTCAACACGGAGGCAGAAGTGCTGTCGCTCCGGCCCCCAATGGAGCAAGTATTTGGCTCAAAATTCATGCAACCAAAATTTAGTTTTTATTCCAATAGTAGCCAGTACCACAAACTACAGGGCCTGCATTTATAAAATGCACTGGCTTATATTCCTCAAGTTTTGTTTTGGTTCTGTTTGTTTTTGGAACACTCCTGGAGGTGCTTAGGGATCACTCCTGGTAGGCTCAGGGATGACTCCTGGTGGGCTCAGGTATCAAACCTGGGCCGGTCGAGTGCAAGGCAAAGGTACACCGTGCACTGTACTACCACTCCAGCCCCTCATTTTTCTTTTATATGAACAATAAAAGAGCTTTTACTGTACTTTGCTATTTCTTTGCAATGTTTTAAACTGTGAGCTCTTTAACATGTACAGCAAAAAGAGCAGAAAAAGACACTTAGCTTACAGAAAAAAGCAGAAAGGAAGCACCTATGAACCACTTCGTGGGTGAAAAAAAAATAGAACTCTGTCCCAGGAATGGCCTTCTGTCCCCACCCAGGGCCCTTCCTGATCCCGGGGCACAACCCTGGCTTTTAGAGAATGGCTATGGCGCACCCCTAGACAGAAACTCTTTTTTGCCTCCCGTCGAACTGTGTGCAAGCTACTATCAATGGCTGGAGTTTGTTCATAGCTTTGTTTTTAGCTTCTGGATCACAACCAAATAGTGCATGGGGGGTGGGGGAGGGTCTCTCCCAGAGGTGCTGTGGGGTCCGTGTGGTGCCAGCATCAACCTGCTTGCATAGCAGTGCTCAGCCATTGGACCATTGAGCTTTCTGTGGCCCCTGCCAGCATGTTCTTTGTTTTTTTTTTTTTCCTTTTTTTGGGTCACACCCGGCAATGCTCAGGGTGGCTCTGCACTCAGGAATTACTCCTGGCAATTACTCCAGGACTCAGGAAGTACTCCTGGCTCTGCACTCAGGAATTACTCCAGGCAGTTCTCGGGGGACCAAATGGGATTCCGGAGATTGATCTCGGGTTGGCAGTGTGCAAGGCAAACGCCTACCTGCTGTGCTGTCGCTCTGGCCCAAGCTTGAACATTTTTATGATGCAAGTATTGCTATAGATATGTGCCACAGTCAATGTACCCATTCAGCTGATTTGAGTGTCCTTTCAATATTATTTTTTGATACTGTTAACAGTATTTCTACTGAACATCCTCTCTGGCACATCTATTTTGATAAGACAGAGCCGTACATTTCTGGATGTATGAAGTTCTTGACACAGAGGAGTTTACTGATTTTGGCTTTGGGGCCACATCTGGGGATGCTCACAGGGGCCCACTCCCAGGTCTGGGCTCAGAGGTTGCTCCTGGCAACCCTCAGGGGCCCAGGTGATGTCAGGGTCAACCAGAGCCTTCTGCCTGCAAAGTGCGTCCTCAGCCTGCAGGGCTCTCCCTCGCCCCTGAAGGGGAACACCCGAGTTACATGGAACCAGGCTATGTAAGAGCAAATTCCCAAAGTGGATTGGTGCCTTCTGCTTCTCATTGTAATTCCCACTGCTCCGTACCCTTCAGGGCCCAGGGGACTATAGGATTTTTCTTTGCAGTTACATGGGCATGAAGAAAAGTTGGTGCGTTTTTAATGTGCATTTCACCAAAGCCTAATGTGACCGAGAACCTTTCCAGAGTGAGTGCATGGTTTTTATTTCCTGATGTGCCTGTCTGGAAACCTCAGTGATTTTGAGGGTTCTTTTTTTTTTTTTTTAGGCCACACTGGGCTGTGCTCAGGGCCTCCTCCTGGTTCTGCTCTTAGGGATCACTCCTGGCAGTGTCTGGACGGACCAGACATGGCTGGGGATCAAACCTTGGTCAGCTGTGTGCAAGGCAGGTGCCCTCCCTGCTACACTATTGCTCCAGCCCTGACCTCGGCAATTTCTGTCCCGGAGTACAGTCTTTTCCTTCCTGATTTGTAGGAGTGCTCTAGTATTTCCAGGGCGTCTTTTCAGACTTTCAGAGCAACTGCAGCCCTTCATGGCTGGGGTTGTCCCTGGGAGTAACATGCCAGGAGCACTGCCACACGCGGTTCCTAGAGGACTAGACACAACCTGGGGAGCTTTTCCCGGCTTCCTCCAGACCATGCACATATCAATCTCCCCCTGCTGATCTGATATCATAGTTGCCCGTGGCTCTATGTGGAGTCATGTGATTCTGAGGTAGGTACTGAGCCTGCATGTGGTCTTGGGGAAACCCAACACACACACACTTTCAAAAACAGCAGCGGCCTAAAATCACAGGCTTAAAATTTTGTTTAGAATTAGTGTGTGCAGGCCGGAGAGATAGTACAATGGGTAGGTGCTTGCCTTGTACACGACCAGTTAGGGTTCAACCCTGAGTTTCCCATGTGGTCCCTGGCACTCACCAGGAATGAGGTCCTGAGTGCACAGCCAGAAATAAGGCCCTGAGCACCACTGGGTGAGGCCTTCAAACAAGGGAGGGGGGGACAAGGAAAAAGATTGGCAAGTGCTTTGGAGAGTTTTTATTCCCCACTAGCAATACCTAAAGGAAGTTCCAAATACAATGGCCTCAGGGTGAAGTACAGCATTAGCGACTTCTGTGCTTGTAGCCCAGAAAACCTTGTGCTCAAGTCTGGGAGGTCTGAGCATGTGACTGAGCTGCCACCCGCCTCCTGCATATGTGTGTGACCAACACCCACCGGGCACTCGAGCGGGGAAGGAATCCAGGGAGCCAGCGCCAGCTCCGCCCTCCTCTTCATCTTCTTCAAATTCCAAATTCTCCCCTTCACCAGGAGCTAAAATTCTTCTACAGGAAAAAGGATGGAAGCGTGAGCACTCGGTCAAAGGCATGAGGGAAGTCTCACAGTCCCTTTCCCATCCACATAGGGCTCATTAAAGTGGGCTATGCTGGAGGCGGTGTCAGGGCCACCAGCAAGAGCGTTTATGCCCATCACACAAACACAGCAATGATGTCTGAAACATTGCGGATAAAAGGAGACAAATTCGTGCTCATTTATGTTACCTTAAGGGAACAGGCTGAACATCAAATGGGAATTCATTATTATATGTAAGAATAGGACCTCCATTTTCCACATCTGGACTTCCCCCTCGTCAGAACTCCACCCAGCAGACCAGCCTATCACAGCCCGGCTTGCTTGGCGCGCAGTTCATCAATAAATGCTGAATTTTGAGATGACTACAAGAGTATGCTGCCCGCAGGGCGGAGCCTGGCAAGCTACCTGTGTCGTATTTGATATGCCAGATACCAGTAACAATTATAGACCTCATTCCCATGACCTGATGGAATGGTTTGAGGCTCTTTATGTTCCTGGAGCAGCAGGTGCCCTTGGGCTCTACTTGCATGAGACAGGTCATATGGAGATGTTACTGGTGCCCGCTCGAGCAAATCGATGATGAGCGGGAAGACAGTGATACAGTGATACAGTGATGTAAGAATATTCTTTAGGACTGGAACAGAAAGAGAAAGAAACATGAGTCCTTCACATGTCCAATGTTACCACACAGGCTCTCACGCTGAATCCACCTCTCTAAGCATTTTATTTATTTGGAGCCACACCTGGCTTACTTCTGGCTCTGTGCCCAGGGATCACGTTTAGCAGGACTTAGGGATGTAAGTACCAGGGATCAGGGTGGGGTACCAGGGATTGAACCTGAGTCAGCCACATGCAAGGCTAGTGCCCTACCCACTGTATTATCTCTCTATCTTCTCACTGAGCATTTTTTTTAATTATTTGCTGTTTGGGTTACACCTGGTGATGCTCAGGGTTTACTCCTGGCTCTGCACTCAGGAATTACTCCTGGTGATGCTTGGGGGACCACAAGGGAGCCTGGGGATCAAAACCAGGTCTGCTGTGTGCATGGCAAATGCCTTCCCCACTGTGCAATCGCATCAGGCCCCACTAAACTTTCTTTCTTTCTTTTTTTTTTTTTTTTCGCTGTTTGGGTCACACCCAGGTAAGCTCAGGGGTTACTCCTGGCTATGCACTCAGGAGTTACTCCTGGTGGTGCTCGGGGGACCATATTGAATGCTGGGGATTGAACCTGGGTAGGCCGCGTGCAAGGCAAATGCCAGCTGTGTTATCTCTCCCCGCCCCCACTGAGCTTTTTTTTTTTTTTTCTTTTTGGGTCACACCTGGCGATGCCCAGGGGGTTACTCCTGGCTCTGCACTCAGGAATTACTCCTGGCGATGCTCGGTGGACCATATGGGATGCCAGGGGATCGAACCCAGGCCAGTACAGGCTGGCTGCGAGCAAGGCAAGCGCCCTACCCGCTGGGCTATCGCTCCAGCCCCCTCCCCACTAAGCTTTTTAATAGTTAAAAAATTTTCAATCTTATCATGGTCCAGAGTCACATGCATTTGCTTGCTGAAGGTCTTAAGAAAAGGAAAATACCCAGACTATGCAGCAGGTAGGAGTAATTTCAGAAAATCGTCACATCCTTAAGAAGTGACTCAACTTTTCAAGGATAACAAACCCTAAAACAGCTCTTCTGTGTACAAGGAAACACAGGGTACACGAGAAAGAGAATATCCCTTGGAGAATGTAAAACGCTTAGCACCAAAGATGCCCAATTAGAGGTGTATGTGCAGCTGTCTGCGGGGGGGGGGTTCCCTCAACTCCATAAACCAAGACTCTGTAGTAGGATGGCTACAGAGATGATGTGCTTTGTTTAGAAGCCCACTGCAGTGACTCTCACTCCTGGTAGCACTCTGGGACTCTCGGGGCTGGGAGCTGGAAGAAAACGGCCAGAGCCCGAATCGGCTCAGGGTTTCTTCTGGGAGTGATTAAAAACATCCTGGCAGTGACGGTGGGAACATCTGACACTTGTGCCTTTGCCTATACTGCTAACATTTCCTCTAAGAATGTTCATTCAAATCCAGTGAGCAAAGCTTTGTTTGGCAGCATTCTAACCACAAAACATTTGCATGAATTCTTTACTTCAAAAAGCTTTCCAAGAAGGAAAGAAAAACAGGAGCGAAGAAATACTTTTACATCAAGCCATTTTGGATGACAACTTTTTTTTCTTTTTGGGTCACATCCAGCGATGCTCAGGGGTTACTCCTGGGAAGTGCTCGGGGGGCCCATATGGGATGCTGAGGGATTGAGCCCAGGTCGAGCCCAAGTCAAGGCAAACCACCTA
>JAJIBD010000359.1:0-14426 GCA_021461705.1 Cryptotis parvus
AAAAAGAATGTCATGGTGAAGAGAAAAAGTAGAAAAGAAGTCACGGAAGAGAAGGAGGAGGAAGACATAGGAGTAGATTAATTGGAGGAGAAGATGAAGAAGCGTAGAAGAAAGTAGAAGAAGAAGCAAATATGTAAGAAGAATCAGAATAAAAAGAAGAGGAAGAAGAAGAAGCAGAAGTAGGAGACAAGTAATAGAAGAAGATGAAGAAGAAGTGGAAGAGTTTATGTAATAACATGTACCATAACCCTCTAACATGAGGATGCTGAGACAGTGAAAGTTTTGGAATTAGGTTATCCTCAAATTTTATCATCTATATCAGTAATTCCTAAACTAGAAAAAGATTCTAATCATATCAATGTACACTTATAAATATAGGTTGATACAATATATATAATTTGAATATATCCATACATCATTCAATAAGATACGCATTCAAATAACATGTCAAATGTCTGAGTAAATGTGGGTATCAAAGCATTGCTCAAGCTCCTCAGAGATAACTTTTCATGTAATATCTTTTGAGTTGGATTGATGTCACATTTTATAAATGTTATTTCATCTACTAACTTCAGTTATTACATTACAGCATCTAGACTAACCTTCATGACTTCTAGACTAACTGTTAAATTACATACAGGAAATAAAAGTATGATCTTTATTCAACACTTAAAGTACATACCAACGTTTCTTCAGATAATTGGTGACATAACAATTACTTAGATTTTGCAGCTTGGGAGACAACGATCGGGATGATCAGGAAGAGCAGCACTGGTGTTTACAAAATTGATGTCTCTATACATGGAAAACCCGAAACTCTCTACCAAGAGGCTCCTAGAAATAATACATTCCTATAGCAGAGTAGCAGGGTACAAAATCAATACCCAAAAAGTCAATGGCCTTCCTATATGCAAACAGCGAAAGAGAAAAAAGTGACATTAAGAAACTATCCCATTCACAATTGCGCCGCAGAAAATCAAATATCTAGGAATCAGTTTGACAAAGAATGTAAAGGATCTCTACAAAGAAAACTACAAAACGTTACTTCAGGAAATAAAAGAAGACCTGAGGAAATGGAGATATATCCCCTGCTCATGGATCGGAAGGATTAACATTATCAAAATGGTAATAATCCCTAGAGCTTTATACAGATTCAATGCAGTCCCTATAAAGATACCCATGATGTTCTTCAAATAAATTGAACAAACACTCCTGAAATTTGTATGGAATAATAACACTCCACAAATAGCTAAAGCAATCCTTGGGAAAAAGAAGATGAGAGGTATCACTTTCCCCACCCTCAAGCTCTACTACAGAGCAGTTGTAATTAAGACAGTGTGGTATTGGTATAGAGACAGACCTGTAGACCTATGGAATAGAACTGAGTATCCTGAAACACATTCTCAAATATACAACCAATAATCTTCGATAAAGGAGCAAAAAAATATTAAGTGGAGCAAAGAAAGCCTCTTCAACAAATGGTGCTGGGAAAACTGGGCAGCTACATGTAAAAAAATGAACTTAGACCTTCTTCTAACGCCATGCACAAAAAGTCAGATCAAAATGGATTCTTGATCTCAACATCAGACATGAATCTATAAGGTACATCGAAGAAAACATAGGAGAAACGCTCTACGACATTGAAACAAAAAGTATCTTTAAAGATGACACACCACTGACCAAGCAAATGGAAGCAAAGATAAAGAAATGGGATTATATAAAACTAAAAAGCTTCTGCACCTCAAAAGAAACGGTGACCAAGATACAAAGACAATCCACAGAGGGGGAAAGGGATATTCACCCAATACCCATCTGACAAGGGGTTAATATCCAAGATATATCAGGCACTGGTAGCACTCCACAAGAAAAAACAGCCAATCCCATCAAAAAATGGGGAGAAGAAATGAACAAAAAGCTTCCAAAAAGGAAGAAATTCGAATGGCCAAAAGGCATATGAAAAAGCGTTCTTCATCTTTAATCATCAGGGGAAATGCAAATCAAAACAACAATGAGGTACCATCTCACACCACAGAGACTGGCACACATACAAAACAGCAAGAACAACCAGTGCTGGTGTGGATGTGGGGAAAAAGGGACTCTGATCCACTGTTGGTGGGAGTGCCGACTGGTCCAGCCCTTTTGGATAACAATATGGGCATTCCTCCGAAAACTAGATATTGAACTCCCATTTGATCCAGCAATAGCACTCCTGGGAATATACCCAGAGACCAAAAAAACACACAGCAGAAACACTATCTGTACTTCTTTATTCATCTCTGCGCTATTCACTATAGCTAGAATCTGGAAACACCTAAATGCCCGAGAACAGAGGACTGGCTAAAGAAACTGTGGTTCATCTACACTATGGAATACTATGCGGCTGTCAGAAAGGATGAAATTATGAAATTTACCTGCAAAAAGGATGGACATGGAGACTATCATGCTGAGTGAAATTAGTCAGAAGGAAAAGGACAGATATAGAATGACTGCATTCATTAATACAACATAAATAGATACCAGTGTTTTACTAAATGTGGGAAATGGTAATGGCAGATTAAAACTCACCATTGAATATACACAAAGAGACTTAAGTGATAAACTCTAAATACCTGCAGGGCTAGCCACAATGTGTAAAATAAGAGGGAGAGAGATGCAGAGACAGAGAGAGAGAGACAGAGAGAGAAAGAGAGGAAACTGGTGTACCTGCTATTAAGGCAGCATGGGGGTGGGCAGGAGGAGGTGGGGGTACATTGGTGGTGGAAATGGGGCACTGGTGGAGGGATGGATGCTGGTATACTGTATTACCAAGAACCAATTATCAACACCTTTGTAATTGTATGTTTCACTGTGGTATAATAAAAAATTTTAAAAAAATTGATGTCTCTAATATCCCTTCAATGCTGTCCATGAAAGATTTTTATCTCTCAGTCTTATTTTTATTTCGTTCCTTGTGATTCAATGTCATAGGATGGGCATTGAGGCTCATTCAATTCTCTTTCAAGTATCACCCACAAGATTAAGGTTTTAGAATTTTGGTTGAAAATGAATATAAACCTCTCGCATTAGTAGAGGAGCACATAGGTTGTTGTCTCAGTATCTGTATTGTTAGCATAATGTCTAAAAGTAATTAATGAGTTAGGAAAAAGTACAGTGTCTGCCATAGAAGATGACTGATGGAGACAAGTGGCTGGATGAATACTATGGCATTGGTGATGAACAATGTGCTCTGGTGGAAATATGTATGCTGAACATTGTACAATTGAAACTTAATCATGAATAGCTGTAATTGTACACATTATGTGATTCAATATAATAAAACAAAATATTAGAAAAACCACTCATAGGATGTTTCACTGGAAGAAATTATAGCTAGAATGTACTTTGTGATTGTTTTGTAATCTAGTGTTTCATAAAAGAGAAAGGACTGATAAAGGATTTAGTAGAGTTGAGATTTGTTGAAGGATACTGCTGGAATTTTTTTAGGATTTGTGAATACTGTACATATTTTGCACTTGAAAATGAACATCAGGAATTCCATCCTACTGTAAGTTATCGAGTTAAACCCTTTAAAGTTATATATTCAAAAAGATTATAAAGAAAAATATCTAAAGTATCTAATTAAAATATCCAGAGACTCACAGACATGGGGTAGAGCTGCTACTGGCTCTCCCTGTTCCCAGCACTCAAGAGGGGGCCCCGGAGGATGGCAGACTCTAGCCCTAGCCCGCCACCCCAGCAGAGGCACACAACAAGCCAGATGACCCCCTGGACTCCATGAGGGCCTCCATTTTCCAATCCGGACTTCCCCCTCATCAGAACTCCACCTAGCAGACAAGCCCTATCAAGCCCTGCTCATTGCGATCCACCCTGAGGCATTCTTTTTTAGATCCGGCCTTGGGATGCTCACAACAAGCCAGAGGATGCCCTTTCCACTCCATGAGGGCCTCCATTTTCCACATCCGGAATACCCCCTTGTCAGAACTCGATCCAGCAGACCAGCCTATCACAGCCCGCCTCTCGCGCCAATTTCGCCACACAGTTCATCAATAAATGCTGGATTTAGAGATGACTACAAGTACATGCTACCCGCATGGCAGAGCCTGGCAAGCTACCCATGTCATATTTGTTATGTCAAATACCAGTAACAATTATAGAACTTCTCCCATGACCAGATGGAATCATTTGAGGCTCTTTATGTTCCTGGAGCTAGCATGTGCAGTTAGGCTCTAGTTGATGAGACAGGACATATGGGGACATTACTAGTGCCCGCTTAAGCAAATCGATAATGAATGGGAAGACAATGATACAGTGATCTAATTAAGACTATATAAGAAAAAGACATCATGAAAAAAAAATGAATATTCCTTGGAGGAAGGAAAAAGTGAAATAAATTTCTAAAATTCTTGCGTTACTATGACACAGGTATTTTGGTTATCAGAGTGGTTCAATTCCAGACCAAGAGAGATTAAGTTTATGAAATTGGTTTTTTACACTCATCTTTATGACAGCATAGTGTGAGAGCCACTGGGGTCCCAGTAATCACAGGACAATTTTGTTTTACCTCCAAGGCCACTAGGGAATGAATGAAAATTCAGGAGTCCAGCAGAGTTCCAAAAGGCTTTGAATAGTGGCACAAGCGATATCACCTCAATCCGATATAATGGAAGACCTCTTACTCTGGTCAGAATGTAGAGCATACACAAGAGACCAGATCTGTTATCCAAGAGGACCCAGGAGAGAGTCCCCCCCCCCCCAAAGTGGATACCACCAGAGAGGAAACATTACCTCAAGCCAGTCCCTTATATACACAGAAGTAATCCTAAATTCAGGGAGGGGACTGTCAACAAAGATAGACTAAAGAGCTTTAGATAGTGGAAGAGTATAGAAGGGTGGTGTCAAACCCTAATACAGGTCTAACCAAATGATTATGCCAAAGACTAATGCCTACTTCCATGATTATCTCTAATGTGAAACACTGTAGAGTGAGATAGAGGGCTGGCATAAAATAATACATCTTAATTTCATGGGCTTCATGTAATCTGGAGGTATCCACAAGGTCCATCTTATTTATTGTCTGCACCAAGGTGATTCCTATTATCTTGTTCTCTGTATATTGAAAGGGTCATACTCAAGTGCTTGAGGGAAACTAGGATGATCCTGCTTATATTTTAATAGATAGTCTCAAGATAGCTAGGGTACTGATCTCCTGGTAAATTCCAACTGTCCGGCGCTGGGACAATGGGTCCCACAGAGGAGCTGTTCTCAATCTAGATAAAATAATTCTTAGTTGATATATAATAATAAGTCAGAAGTAACTCATTTACAGTCAAGGTGACTTATGTAATGCCTCACCCTTCATTGTTTACACAGAAGAGAGATCTCATTACATTAACCCTGGATTAAAAACATGTAAATAGATTAAACTCTGAGTGAATAAATGAAATAGATTAAACAACAAAGTTCCCAGGCAAATTAGGTCTCCATCCAACAAAATAGTAATCATAGTTATAAGGCAGCCAAATACTATCTTCAGGGGCAGTGTTTGTTATGCTTTTGTATGTAAGATTTTTACTTTGGATCATAGGTGTGCTACTGGGGATACCGTTGGGGTCCCCGACAGTATGAGCACAGAAGTTTTCTTCTACCTCCATGGCCACCTGGGGAATGGATGACAACTCAGGAGTCCTGTACAGTTCCAAAAAGGCTTTTAAAAGTGAAAAAGCTCTACTACCACAATCCAATATAATGAAGGAACTCTAGCTCTTCTCAGAACTTGACCATGCAAGCGAGCCCAAGTCTCCCACCAAAGAGAGAGGATCTCACCCAATGAGTCTACCCAAAGAAGGAGCAGGAAAAATTGGGCAGGGGCCTCAAGTCAGTCCCCTTCTATGCATCAAAGTAATCCTACATAGGACAGGGAGTTAACTGTGAACAAAGAAGCCTAAATAGCTTGTAGAAGGTTGGTGCCACACCCTATCATAGTTATAAACAAAGGAGTATGCCAAGGACTAATCCTTTCTTCTGAGATTATCTCTTATGTAAAACACTGAACAAGGACTC
The DNA here is from genome assembly GCA_021461705.1 of Cryptotis parvus. Taxonomy (NCBI): domain Eukaryota; kingdom Metazoa; phylum Chordata; class Mammalia; order Eulipotyphla; family Soricidae; genus Cryptotis; species Cryptotis parvus. Next base: position 6,061 of record JAJIBD010000359.1, read on the forward strand.
TACCCAGCTGAAGAGATGATCACAACCCAGCTCATTGAGACCCACCCTGCTGCAGCCTTTTCAAGTCTGACCCAGGTATGCTAATCCAGAGACTCAAGACATGGGGCAGAGCTGGTACTTTGCTCTCCCTGTGTCCAGCTGCTCACGAGGCACTCGGGAGAGTTGGCAGGTTCTAGCTCTGGCCTGCCACCCCCACAGAGCCTCGCAAGAAGTCAAATGACCCCCACTCCATGAGGGCTGCCATTTCCACATCCGGACTCCCAACTCATCAGAAGTCCACTGAGCAGAAGAGCTGATCAGAGCCTGCCTCATTGATCCCCAACCTGCAGCAGACTTTTCAACTATGGCCAAGGTATGCTGATCCAGAGACTCACAGTAATTGATCAGAGCTGCTACTTGCTCTCCCTGTGCCCAGCTGCTCACAAGGCGCCCTGGAGGGATGGAGGTTCTAGCCCTTGCTGCCACCTCAGCAGAACCTCACAAGAAGCCAGACCACTCCCCACTCCATGAGGGCAGCCATTTTTCACATCCAGACTCCCTCTCCTCAGAACTCCACCCAGCAGAACTGATCATGAGCCCAACTTTGTTCATACATAAATGCTGGACATCAGAGGTGACCAAAGATCATGCCACCCCGCAGGACAGAGCCAAGCAAACTATCTGTGTCGTGTTTGTAAACTTCAAATCCTTTGTGTTTACTCATCTATTTCTCCTGCTTTTGAAGAATTGTTTTATTCTAAATGCCTGTCCATTAAAATTGGACATTCATTATAATATTAATCAAAGTCTATGAATCACTGTTCCAAATGCTTTGCTGCCCTGGCCCGCTAACCCAGCAGAGCCGCACAACAAGCCAGATGACCCCCTCCCATTCCATCGGGCCACCATTTTCCAGATCCGGACTACCCTCTCATCAGAACTCCACCCAGCGACAGCCTATCACAGCCCTTCTCAATGAGTTCCACCCTGCAGCAGTTTTGCTTTTTCAATCCGGCCCAAGTATGCTGAAACAGAGATTTCCAGATATGGTGTAGAGCTGCTACTTGCTCTCCCTGTGCCCAGCCACTCACGAGGTGCCTGGGAGGGATGGTGGGGTCTAGGACTGGTCCGTCTCCCTAGCAGAGCCGCACAACCAGCAAGATGACCCCCCAGACCATTGGGCCGCCATTTTCCACATCCGGACTTCCCTCTCGTCAGAACTCCACCCAGCGACAGCATATCACAGATTGTCTTGTGTGGAACAAGCGGCCGCACACTTCATCTATAAATGCTATATTTAGAGGGAACTACAAGGGTATTCCCTATCATCAGAACTCCACCCAGGGACAGCCTATAACAGCTAGTATCCAGGAGTTCCACCCTGCAACAGTTTTTTTTTTTCAATCCGGCCCAAGTATGCTGAACCAGAGACATACAGACATGGGGCTGAGCTGCTACTTCCTCTCCCTGTGCCAGCCGCTCACAAGGCACCCAGGGAGGGATGGCCAGATCTAGCCTGGACCCGCCACTTCAGCAGAGCCGCACAAGCCAGATGAACCCCCCCACTCCATAAGGCCGACATTTTCCACATCCGGCCTTCCCTCTCATCAGAACTCCACCCTGGGACAGCCTATCACAGCCTGTCTCAATGAGTTCCACCCTGCAGCAGTTTTTTTTTTTCAATCTGGCCCAGGTATGCTGAACCAGAGACTTACAGACATGGGGCAGAGCTCCTACTTGCTCTCCCTGTGCCCACACACCACGAGGCGCCCGGGAGGAATGGGAGGAATGGTGAGTTCTAGCCCTGGCCCACCACCCCAGCCAAGCCGCACAAACCAGATGAATCCCCCCACTCCATCGGGCGCCATTTTTCTCATCCGGACATCCCTCTCATCAGAACTCCACCCAGCGACAGCATATCACAGCCCGTCTCGCGTGGACCAAAGTGGCCTCGCTCTTCATCTATAAATGCTATATTTAGAGGGGACTACAAGTGTATGCCACCTGCATGGCAAGCCAGGCAAGCTGCCCTGTTTTATTTAATATACCATATACCACTAACAATAATATTAGTTCATTCCAATGAGCTAATACAAATAATCAACGGGAGGATAGTGATAGTGATATTAAGAGGAATTCATAAGCAAAATGAAGTAAATGTATATATGCCAATTTATTGTTGACATAAGACATCCGTGTATATTTGGCTACCATGTCCTTATTCCCTCAAAACTGCAGAATTTAGTATTCTTCCTGTAGTGGATCAGTTGGTGTGTGAAAGATACTCATATATTGGCAATATCTGATGCTAGAAAATTGAAAATAGTCAATAGCTGTATCAGCTACCATTGGAGGCATTTGGTACCTTGTGTTGCTTCTTGACTGCAGGTTTGGAGAAGGAAGCTCACTGTATGAGAGTTGAGTGTCCTGTGAGGAAAAAATTGATGTAGGCATCAAGATTCCAGAACAGTTGTTCCGTAATGGACATATTATGGGGCACTGACCAATAAAAGTTATAGTTTTAACAAAATTTACATTCAAGCTTCTTGTTGGACTGTAAGTATATGGAGCATGCACACTAGAAAGTCACTTGGTAAAAAATAGCATGTCCATCTGCAACATTTCGTCTTGCTGAGACAATTAAATTTGAAAGAGGATGAAATGCAACTCTTACTGGGACATTTGTATTAACAGTTTTTTGACTAGTAGATATCTCTAGTGGGGGCACATTCAGATTTGGAGACCCTGAGAGTAAATCATGCTCACGATTTTCAGCTGTCAATCCTGGGTGATGTTTTTTCACATTTCTCCTGTCTTCAAAAGACTCCCTGCTGGAATTCTTGATCTATTAAGGATCCGGGGAAGCAGTTTTTATCCCAATTCTTATTTTCAGTTTGATTAAAAGTTGGGGACAGTCCCGTTGAAAATTTGCGTTGTGGTAATACAGTATCTAAAGCCAAAGAAGGTAAATTTAATTTTTAAGCTCAGATAAAAAGGTGACATCTTAATGAAAATAGTCACAAAACTCTATAACTTACTGTAATCAATAAAGTTATACTATGACTTTAAATTTTGATTCCTATATTTCTATATACTATAAGCTATCAACAAAACGTATTGCATATATTTTAGTGATAATGATTAGAGAACTCCACAAGAAGTTCATTAACTTTAGTGGAGTTCACAGAAAGTGAATAGAAATGGCCTGAAAATTTAATTATCCTAAATATTCCATGAACTAATCCTCTTCAAGTACTTTGAGTTTCTGATTTAATATTACTCTCAAATTCTTTATTAACTACAAATGGAATATTAGAAAGTAACAGTAAAGATACACACTATGGAATGGTGAATAAAAAGCTGAAATACCTTGCTTAAAACGGGAGCTTCTCTTTCCTCTGCCAGAAATTCAGCTAGAGATGCTGATCTTTGAACACAGTGTGGCAGTTTACTAAAACCATAAAAGTTCAGCTGTCTAACCAAACTTTTCATCCTTCTGGTTGCATATATTCTGAAAGGGGTATTGATTTCCAAAACGTCTTTCTTAAATAGCTCTTCATCAATCACTATAAAAGTCCCAGGTTCATCTCACCAAACAGACTTAAATTGACTGCTTCCAACTATTTTCCAAAGTTTTCTTGGGAAGGTGTAGGAAAGAAGATCTTCCTCTTCATCTGGTTCAGAGACACAAAATGTGTGTTGTGGTCTTTTTGTCAGGAATTGCTTATACAAGGCTTTAAAAGTATTTTCTTCTACCATAGATCTTAAATCTGATTCCTGGGTCGATGTGTTTCCCCACAGAGAAACTCTTCAGTACATTTCTGGACCACTTGGTTCATCCTTAGGAGAGAACTTGAGTTCCTGAAGTCACATGAGTCATTTTAAATAAAGGTTTCTTTGACCAGCTCCCTGAACAGCATAGTTTTGAGCACTATAGCTTCATTGTCCAAATGTTGCTTTGGCAGACCTCCACAGATGAGTTGATGTAGATCATCACAATGATTTTCAAGCTTGTCATCTCTGACATCAATACATGACTTTGGCCTCCTAGCAATGAGTGAATAGTTTTGAGCCCAATCTTTTCTACTCAACTTATAAATTGAATTTATTTAGTCTATTAAAAATAACATGTGATTCAGACTATTCTAAGAGTAAATCCTATTACTTTGGAATTTTAAATTTCCATGTAGCATTTAGTGAAAAATAGGTTATAGTCTATCTTGTAGTCCAATAGATCATCAAAGAACATACAGAGCACCTCCAACATTTGGAAATACATGATACCCAAAGCATGATTAGGTAATATTCTCAGAAATGAATCCTTGATGAGCACATTTCAGAAATTAATTATCTGCTAATCTTGTCGATAAATCAGGGGTATGAAAGAACTCTAGCTCTGGTCAGAACTTAGAATATAGGAGAGAGTCCAAGAATCCCACCAAAGAGAGTTCACGCCCAAAAGAAGTCCTACCCAAAAGAAAGGGAAAAGGAGAAAAGGGGAAGGAGCCTCAAGTGTGTCCCCTTACATACACAAAAGCGATCCTATCTATGGTCTGGAAGGGCCTGTCAACAAAGAACCCTACACAGCTTGTAGAAGGGTGGTTTCACATCCTATTACAGGTATAAACAAAAGATTATGCCAAGAACTTATCCCTTCTTCCCAGATTATCTCTTCTGTAAAACAATGGGGGAGGCAGAGAGGGCTGATATAAAGTAATACATCTTAATTTCAAGGGCTTCATGTAATCTAGATGGTACCCACAAGGTCCTTCTTATTTATGATCTTCACCTGGGCGATTTCTGAATATCTTCTTCTCTGTATACTGAAAGGAGCACACACACCTAAGTGAGGGCAAATAGTTGGAGCCTTCCTACAATATTAAAGATAGTCTCAATTTAGTCATGGTGGCAGTCTCCTGGTAAATTTAAATTGTTCCACGATGGGTGCAGTGGGTATAAAGAGGAGCTGTGTGCCCAATCTAGAAAATATAGAAGACTTAGTAGATGTAGAATAAGTCAGAAGATATTCAGAGTCAAGGTGACTTCTGTAATGGCCACACCCTCTATCAGTGTTTACAAGAAGAGAGATCTCAGTAGAAAGAACATTGCGTTAAGAACATGTAAGTAGTTTAGGCTGACATTGGGTAAAACAGCAAAGCTCCCTAACAAGCTAAGCTTGTCATCCAACACAACTGTTTTATTTTTTTGATCTTTTATTATACCCTGTAAGACGTACAATTACAAAGGTGTTCATAATTGGTTCTTGGTAATACAGTATTCCAGAACCCATCCATCCACCAGTGCCCCATATCCACCACCAATGTACCCCCACCACTCCGCCCACCCCGAGGCTGCCTGAATAGCAGGTAGCCCCGTCTCCTCTCTCTCTCTCTCTCTCTCTCTCTCTCTCTCTCTCTTTTTTCTTTCATCTCTCTCCCTCTTATTTTACACATTGTGGCTAGCCCTGCAGATATTTAGAGTTTATCACTAAAGTCTCTTTGTGTATATTCAGTGGTGAGTTTTAAACTGCCATTACCATTTCCCACATTTATTAAAACACTGGTACCTATTTACATACTATTCATATATGCAGTCATTCTGTATCTGTCCTTTTCCTTCTGACTAATTTCACTCAACATGATAGTCTCCATGTCCATCCATTTGCAGGTACATTTCATAACTTTATCTTTTGGACAGCTGCATAGTATTCCATAGTGTAGATGAAACCACAGTTTCTTTAGCCAGTCCTTGGTTCTTGGGCATTTAGGTTGTTTCCAGTTTCTAGCTATTATGAATAGCGCAGAGATGAATAAAGTACAGATGGTGTTTCTGCTATGTGTTTTTAGGTCTCTCTGGTATATTCCCAGAAATCTATTGCTGGATCAAATGGGAGCTCAATATCTAGATTTCGGAGGAATGCCAACATTATTTTCCATAAGGGCTGGACCAGCCGTCACTCCCATCCACGGTGGATGAGAGTCCCTTTGTCCCCACACCAACGACAGCACTGGTGCTTCTTGCAGTTTTGGATGTGTGCCACTCTCTGTAGTGTGAGATGTTACCTCATAATTGTTTTGATTTGCATTTCCCTGATGATTAAAGGTGAAGAGCACTTTTTCATATGCCTTTTGGCAATTCGACTTTCTTCTATTTGGAAGCTTCTCTTCATTTCTTCTCCCCCATTTTTTGATGGCGTTGGCTGTATTTTTTTTTCTTGTGAGTGCTACCAGTGCCTGATATATCCTGGATATTAACCCTTGTTAGATGGGTATAGGGTGAATATTCTTTCCCACTCTGTGTGTTGTCTTTGTATCTTGGTCCCCATTTTGTTTGAGGTGCAGAAGCTTTTCAATTATGTATAATCCCATTTGTTCATCTTTGTTTCCATTTGCTTGGTCAGTGGTGCGTCATCTTTAAAGATACTTTTAGTTTCAAAGTCGTAGAGCATTTCTCCTATGTTTTCTTTGATGTACCTTAGAGATTCATGTCAGATATTGAGATCTATAATCCATTTTTATCTGACTTTTGTGTATGGCATCAGAAGGAGGTCCAATTTTCATTTTTTCACACGTTGCTGCCCAGTTTTTCCCGTACCATTTGTTTAAGAGGGTTCCTTTGCTCCAATTAATATTTTTTTGCTAACTTATCAAAGATTAAGTAGTTGTATACTTGAGAGTGTGTTTCAGGATATTCAGTTCTATTCCATAGGTCTACGAGTTGGCTCTATACCAATACCACAGTGTCTTAATTACAATTGCTCTGTAGTAGAGCTTGAGGTTGGGGAAAGTGATACCTTCCATATTGTATTTCTCAAGAATTGCTTTTAGCTGTTTCTGGGGGTGTATTATCCGTATAAATTTCAGGAGTGTTTGTTCAATTCCTTTGAAGAACATCATGGGTATCTTTATAGGAACCACACTGAATCTGTATAAAGCTCTAGGGAGTATTACCATTTTGGTAATGTTAATCCTTCAATCCATGAGCAGGGAATATATTTCCATTTCCTCAGATCCTCTTTTATTTTCTGAAGTAACATTGTGTACTTTTCTTTGTAAGAGATATTTACATTCTTTGTCAAACTGATTCCTAGGTATTTGATTTTCTGCGGCACAATTGTGAATGGGATAGTTTCTTGAAAATCCCTTTCTTTTCTATTGCCTTTTGTATATAGGAAGGCCATTGACTTTTGCGTATTGATTTTGAACCCTGCCTCTGTCCTATAGGAATGTATTATTTATGGAAGCCTCTTGGTAGAGAATATCAGGTTTTTCAGGTATACAATCATGTCATATGCAAATAGTGACTATTTGACTTCTTCCCTTCCTATCCGGATGCACTTAATGTCTTTTTATTCTCTGATTACTCTGACAAATATTTCCAGTACAATGAGGGACTAGATAAGGTTGCCCACACTCACAACTGTTTTATTTTTTTAATATGTAAATATGAGTTTTACAACTCCAAGCTTCATGGTTTAGTTTCAGTCATAATGTACCACTGCAACCAACCATCCACCAGTGCCCACTTCCCATCACCAATGTCTCCTTATTCCATCCCCTCTCCCTCAGCCTTCCTCTATGGAACCTTGCCTTTTTCTATGTCTTTCCGTATTTCTATCTTTCTTCTCTTACACATTGTGGCTTGCAATACCTATATTTAGAGGTTATCGTTTATATACTTCTTCCTATGTCCAATGCTCAGTTCTGGGCTGGTATTATCATTTCCAATGATTATTAACACACTGTTCCTTCAGCGTCTTACCTAATATATCACTCCCACATACTTGCGGTATATTGCACCCTCTGAAAAAAATCTCTGATCCATATTTTGCCTGACTTTGGATATTGATATTCTCTCTTATATCCCACACATAAATGCAGTCATTCTGTATATTACATTTTCCCTCTGGCAAATTTAAAACTGCATAATACTCTCCATGTCTATCCATTTATATGTAAATTTCACTGCTTCATTTTCCTGATAGATGCATAGTATTTCATTGGGTAGCTGGATAAAGAATACCACAGATTCTTTATCCAGACATATTTTCTTTTTTTAACATTTTATTATAGCACCGTGCGATATACAATTACAATGTTGATCAGGCTTGGGGGTTTTGGTCAAACAGTGTTCCAGCACCCCTCAACCACCACCCATGTCCCCAATTCCTTCTCCCCTCCCACGTCGTGCCTAAATGGCAGGTTCTTTATTTCCTCTCTCTCTCCCTCTCTCTCTCATCCTTCTCCCACACATTGTGCGTTAAACTACCTACACTTAGAAGCCATCATTTGCATATTTTATCTGTATTTAATGCTCAGTTCTATGTTGGTATCAGACCTTATGACATTTATTCACAGATATTCCCTTCTCTATATTACCTAACTTCT
>JAJIBD010000360.1:0-17979 GCA_021461705.1 Cryptotis parvus
AAGAGGCTCTGAAAAAATGTCACAGGGAGCCCCACCTCTGGGCGACAAAGGAAGGGATCCTCTGGGTTCCCACACACTTGGGGGCACGGGAACAGGGCCTCCTCCAAGCAGGCTGGTGGCTGCGTCCGAGGCCTCACTGCCCGGAGGAAAGGAGGGGAAAGGAGAGGCTGACCGTGCCAGGGCGTGCCTGCCCTCTCCATTTCGGGGCTTCTGCGCCTGGACCTGATTCTCTTTCTAAACACTGACTCACTGTATGCATGACTGGGAAGAGACTCCGACTGGAACTGACTTTAAATGTCCATCTACGGGGGTGGGAGGGGGCACACAACCAAGATCTATCCACCCATTAAAATTTAATGACAGCGAGGTCGTAGAGCTTTTGTGAAATTGAGATAGATTTCATAGACACTGACACTATGAAAGGTATCAATACCAAATCAAATTTGTTTTTAATGCAAGCCGTATGGCAATGGGCCCAGTCTGCACTGCTCTGTTCACGGGCAGAGAACACGCCGTCTGAGGGGTACGCCGCATCCCTAGCGCGGGCCACTCCTGGGGAAAGCGCTTGGGCTGCTGAAGCCAACAAGAGTCTGCACTCTTAAATTATTAAGTTTTTTCACATATCTCTTTGGTGATTAAAACCAAAGAGGGGAATAAAACGCCGACGCAAAGAGATCCATTTCGGCCAGCCTTGCTCCAGCCCCACGCTCTGCTCCCAGCAGTCGCATCTCCTGACACTCGGACCCGGCCAGCCTCGCTCTGGCCCCACGCTCGCCTCCCAGCAGTCACACTCCGACACCGCCCGGCCAGCCTCGCCGGCCCCCGCCTGCTCCCAGCAGTCGCATCTCCTGACACTCGGACCCCCACTGTCGCCACTTTCATCTGAGGGCTCGTAATCGTATTATTTTCCAAAAGTGCTCAGATGGGTCCCCCGACCCTGCTTTTAAACATTGCCTGTATGAGAAATAATTGTCCGCGTCGGTCTTCTCACCCCCGCTGCCTTAGAACGTGCCAGCAAGCATCCTGAGAGTTTTCTTCGGTTTCCATCATGTCTTCGTGACCATCCCGAAAGCAGGTCACGTGAGTCGCAGTCACAGGACAGAGGAGGAAACAGGAGCTTTCAACATGATGAATTAGGGACGGGAGCCAGGAGTAGAGCCCCGAGGCCACAAGTTCAATGTCTGGTGCCACCATCCACGCCCGAGACAGCGCCATTTCTGATCCAATGCCCTGTGGTGAGGCATGAGCTAGCAAGCACCTACAGTGTACAACCCCATCCAGCAAAGTGCCACCACCAAAAACCATGAGAGCACCACAACCACACAACCAGCGTGTATGACTCATCTCACCCCCACCCTGCAACCACCACCACACAAGAGGAAGAAAGCGGGGCGGGGGATGGAGATGAATTAATCTGTGGAGGCCTCACAGCAAGTACGGAACTGACACGCACTCTGGTCTAGGCATACCCCAGGTTCTCACAGGGAGATCCCCACCCATCCCACCCCAAAGCCCCTCACAGATTCTGAGCAGTAAGAGGAATGAGGCGGGTAGAAGGGTCCCAGCTTGCAGGAGCTAACCACCCGCCTGACCCTGAACGGTCACTTCCTTCTGTTCTGCTCATTCACTCACTCCATTCCCTCCCCAGACAAGGTCTTGCAAATCACAGAGCACCCTGCCGAGGGCAGAACAAGAACAAGGACGAGGAGCTCTACCTTCAAGATCCCGAAGCTCTTCCCGCACAGGAAGGATCTGACCCATCACACCAGTGTCCCGGGCCATGGAATGAAATGACTGTACGACGCAAAGAGCTTTGCGGGTGCCTGGTACCAAAGGCAGCAAGGGGAAGTATTCTGGTGGCTGCTCATGGCTGCGCATTATTTTATCCACTGGATGCTCCAAAATGCTCTCAATCATCTGTCTATTGTCGGGCACTTAGTCCCAATTTGCTGCTATTATAGATGAAGCTCTGATGGGGAGTCATCCAAAGGAAAATTATTCAGAAGGGGGAAAAAAGCCAGATGTACAAAGAAGTGGCCGTGCCACCTTCAGAGTGACTAGCCAGGGAGAGGCCCCTCATCCTCAATTCGGATGCCTTCAGGGGAACCATAACCAACAGGGGTCCTCGGCACCCCAAGCAGCTGCTTTCCCGCCCGCTGAGCTCCCCATGGCATCCTGGTGAGCGCCAACCCTCCCAGTCTCCCAAGGCCACCAGACTGATTTTCTCCTGCAGGGCCGCCATCCACCCTCTCTTGGGGTTCTTAGAGTTGCCAAAAGCTCAATCATGGGTCCGTAGTGGCCCAGCTTTGCAGACCCACGCTTCCCACCTCCTGGCTAGCGGGTACAGTACTGAAGCGAAGAACGAAGTGGGTGTTTGCCTTGCCTGTAGCTGACCCGAGTTCATCCTGGCACTGTCTGGTTCCCTGAGAACTGCCAGTAGCGGCCCTGAGCAGCCAGCAGGGTTCCACACTGCACTGGGCTCTCCATCCCAGGGTGACCTCGCCTCTGTGAGTGAGGGTATCCAACACACCTGCTCAAGGGGACACGGAGGCACAGGGAGGCCCCGAGCCAGCAAAGTGGTGGCTAGAGCGTGCGGCTCTCGGTCTGGCTCCAGTGTATTTACTCTGGCAGATTTCACAGCCTCACAGAAGACCCAGAGGCAAACGGACTCTGAGTCACCTCCCAGCATCCCGTACCCCCCCACACCTATCTGCTCCCTGCACACCAGACCACCCACTTTCCTGGAACATTGTATGACTAAAACCCAATCCTGAAGAACTTTGCAACTGTGTGTCTCACTGTGAATGAATTAAAAAATTAAAATGGGGGGCTGGAGTGATAGCATAGCGGGTAGGGTGTTTGCCTTGCAAGTGGCCCCCATGGGTTCAATCCCCAGCATGTGGTCCCCAAGCACCACCAGGAGTAATTCCTGAGCGAAGAGCCAGGAGTAACCCCTGAGCATTGCCGGGTGTGACCAAAAAAAAAAAGCAAAAAAAAACCCCAACAAAAACATTAAAATGTATTTAAACAACAACAGAGCAAATCTACGACCTTCTCCTCTGGCCCAGCGAGTGGTGGCCTCCCCAGCCTTGACTATGATTCCCAAGCACCCTTGGCCTTGGGTGCACAGCATGAAGCCCCAAAGTGCCAACAGCTGTCCTGGATGCAATGGCCCAGACAGGAACCCGATTCGGTCTGTACCCAGCTCATCAGCTTCGTCCTTCAGGCTGGCCTGGAGCCCTGTGATGACAGGCATGGGAGCCTGCCCATGGTCAGCTCTCACACACACTGGGGCAGGTGGACAGCAACTGTGCTGCAAACTGAACACAACTAATGACTCTGGGAAGAAACTGGGGTTCCCTGCCATGAGGCTTTGGATTCTGCCTCCCCTGGGACCTGACAGTGTGGCCTGAGCCACACTGTCAGGTTCTTTCCTAAGCTAGGCCTTAGTTTCCCCCATCAGTAAAATGGGAAGGCCAGTGACGGCACGGGGCTTTGCAGAGACTGCATGGAGTTGGACTTGTAGGCCCCTGACAATGGGACGGCATGTAGTAGGTGCTCACTAAGCGCTGGCTGCAACAGATGCTCTGAATTGTTTTCTTTTCCTACAGTGCGGAGCTCGAACCCAGGTCTCCTGCATGCAAGGCAGTAACTTCCCTGCTGTGCCCCATCCTAGCCCCCACGGGAACTATTCCTATTCACATGCCTCCTGCCCACAGAGGAAGGGGTGCCAGCCTGCTCCCACCCCGCCCCACTCCGCCTTTCACCTGCCTTTGGGACTTCCCTCACAGTCCCAGCTGGTGACCCTGCATGCCCATCCTTGCTTTCTGCTGGTCAAGGTCCCACGAAATGTGTCAGGGAGCAATGGCAAAAGCCCCTCACCTGGGTAGCCATGGTGAGGGCAGTGGCTAGAGCGTGCCCACTTGGGTCATCGTGGGTGTGAATCCAGCCAGAGAGCAGCAGCCCCTTTCCAGGATGGGGACGCCCAAGCCCAGAGGGCACCCCCCCCCCCTGGCAGCCCCACGCTGCAACAAACCCAGAGGCACTCCCTGTTTCAAGCCCGCCTCATCAGCAGCCCCTCCCACTGCTCACCCCGTAACGCTCCTCTTGGCGCTGTGCACTCCCATGGGTGCAAGGCTATTGGTGCCGGCTACCTCAGTGATCCATGAGGCAGCTCTGCGTCTCCTCCACACCTCCTGGGTGAAAGGCTGAGAGGGCAGTGAAAGACCCCTTTGCAGAGGTAGCCGGGGGTCCAGGCTCTGATGCCTTGCCCCTCTCAGAGCCCTGTGCATAAGGCAGTCATGGGCAAAGGGAAGCAGGGCTGGAGAGAAGATGCCAAGGGCGGGGGCCCGTGCTTTTACATATAGGAGCCCTGGGTTCAACCCCTGGCACCTTGCATCCCCCAGCAATGTGCTGGAGTGGTCCCTAAACACCACTGGATGTGGTCAAGAAAAGAAGGGGTTGGCGCAAAGCACAGCAGGGCAATAGGGCGCTTGCCTTGCATGCAGTTGGCCAGGGCTTGATCCTTGGCACCCCATATGGTCTCCCAAGTCCACAAGGAGTGGGCTGAGCACAGTGCTAGGAGTAAGCCCCTGAGCACCACTGGGTGTGGCTCCCACTCCAGAAAAAAAATAGAAGGGAAGAAAGAAATGGGTCTGAGCGATAGCACAGCTGGTAGGGCATTTGTCTTGCACGCAGTTGACCTGGGTTCAATCCCCTGCATCCCATAGGGTCCCCCAAGCACCGCCAGGAGTAATTCCTGAGTGCAAAGCCAGGAGTAAACCCTGAGCATCACTGTGTGTGGCCCAAAAAGAAAAAAACAAAAAGAAGAAAAAGAAGAAGAAAAAGAAAGAAGTTGGCATGTGAGCGGCAAGAGCCCCTGACTCGGAGGCGGGCGCCTAGCAGCACAGTCCGGCTCTCCCTCTCAGCTGCTAAGCGGCCATGGCTGGACAGGCCACACTCTTCTCTAGGCCTCATTCAACCTTCAGGAGTTACTCAGCGAGGCCGAGAGGGGGACGGGTGGGAGGGGGGACAGATCTGGAAGGAACTGGCCACGAAGCTCACAGAGCCCAGCGCAGAACTGCAATGTAGCCCAGGAACTTTTTTTTTTCTTGTGGTGGTGGGGACAGAACGTGGGGTCTCACTCAGACAAGGTTAAGGGCGTTGCTGCTGGGCTCCCTCCCGGCACCCCTAAACGGTTTCTATAGCAACACTATTAGCAGCAGCATCAGGTCTTTTCCCAAGGCAGGGTCCCCCTCCCCCCCCCAACTTTCCACCAAGGCTTCTGGGCATTACTGTGAGGCTGGGGGCACTGGAGGCAGCTCCATGCTGGCGGGGCAGAGACCGAGCCGCCCTGAGCCGGCCACTCCAGAGGAGGCTGGCACAGGCTGCCTCTGCTGCAGGCTCCATCTGGAGGCCCTGGTGGGCACACAGCACCTCTATTCTCCATGCTATGGCCTGGCCGGGACAGGGTCTCCAAGCTGGGAGTGGGGGCACTGTCCCTGTTCCCCAGCTCCCAGCCTGGCTGCTGACTCTGAGAAACTCCCAGGCGGGGAGGTAAGTGGGAGCCAGGGAGCGTCGGGACTGCAGGGCCCTGGGGAGGACCTAAATCCAGCCCTCTTGGGCTCCCCACCCCAGGGCTGGGAGGGATGAAGAGGAGGTGATATGCGAACCCAGAGTGAAGGCCAGCACGAGGCAGAGCCTGCTCCCAACCAAGCATCCTTGGAGGTCGGGGGCCAGGCCAGCTGAGCCTCCGAAACTCCTTCCTCATCCCCGCCTGCCCCTCAAGGTGCTCTTGGCTCTTGCCGGGTCCCAGGTTTGCCAGCAGCAGCGTCTGCACCTAGGACCTACCCTGGGGTCCGCAGTCACTTGGTTCCTCCCTTACTCCCCCATCCCAGCCTCTGCCCAAGACCCAGCATTGGACGACCTCCAGGAGAAGGCACCAGGCACAACTGGGACCCACGGTCCACTGTCCCCGGCCCAGCACAAGTCCATCCAAAGCACGGAGACTCAGAAGTGGGTGGACTTGGGTCTGCAGCCTGGAGTGGGAAAAGGTCTATGGCTCGGAGCAGGGGATCCCGGCAGCCCACCTCTATCTGCCCTCTGGGGTCTGAAGAGCCGCCACCTCGCACCCCACCAAGGGGCAGAGCCCTCGGTCCGGTGGTCTGCAGAACAGAGCGGAGGAGAGCCCAGCACTCCAGCACCCCTTCGGCAAGCACCAGCCTTTGCCACGGGCTTGCTCTCCAGGCCTGGGGGAGATGGCAGACCAGGGAGGTGGGAGAGAAACCCCCCGGACCCCCTAACACAGACACTGGCCTGGGCGGGCAACTGCCTGCCAACTCGGCCCCCGGGCTCTGCCCCTCCTGCGCTCCTCCCACAGGGGATGGAATCCGGGCCGGTGGGGCCACCTGACCACCCCCACAACCGGCCTCCAGCCCCGCTCCCGCAACCCGGCACTTGCCTACCTGGGCCTGAGGGTCCCCCATCTCCGGCGGCGGGGTGAGGGGGCGCCCCCTCCCGCGCCTGCGGGCCATAGAGCCGCGGGGCAGGGCGGGCGCGGGCCCCGGCGGGCGGCGGGCGCTGCGGAGCGGCTGTTGCCTACACCCCCGCCCGCTGATGGATGCCGACTGCAGCAGCGGCAGCGGCGGCGGCGGCGGCTCGGCGTGCGCCGGGGGCTGGGCACCGTGCCCACAGCCCCGGGCCTGGCGCCCGACGCGCGGCCCGCCCCGCCCCGCCCAGCCTCCGCGCCCAGCCCCCCGGCGGCCGCGCGCTGCCCGCTCCCCGGTGGCCCTGCCCCTGCCCCCGCCTCCCCGGCCGGCCGCTCCCCGCCCTCTCCCGCTCCGGCTCCCGCTGCGGGGCTCTGCGAGGCTGTGGCCTGCCGGGCGGAGAGGGCGCGGGCGCCTCCACTGCCCCCACGTGGGCACACGCCGCCCCCCTGGGCCGACCCCACTGGGGGACTCGGCTGCGAGAGGAGGGAGGGGGCAAGATCCCTGACTCAGAAGGGGTGACTCAGCCTCAGTGGGCCTCCCAGCACACCCCCCCCACCCCAGTCACCTCCGGGACTCAGGGCTCCTCCCCAATCGGGGAGACTCCGCGAATATCTCCCACGACCCTGGGTGCCGGGTGGGGGGGGGAAGCAGGGGCCCTAAACGCTCTGGCTACAGGGTGTGACAACTGGGACCGGCCTCTGGGCAGCTGCATCTAGGTCCGTGAATGCATACTGGGTGTATCGGGGTTCCCCGGAGGTGGGGGGGTTGGCCATGGGACCTTTACGCTGCCCTTCACTCACACAGCAGGTGCCGGGCTGTAGAGCCTTGAGACAGTGGCTCCGAGCTCAGACCGCTTCCTGTCCTCAATAATGCAAGGACGGCTGCGCTGCATGGCGACCTGGGGTCCCAGCGGTGAGAGGTGCTAGGGTGGTGGGTTGCCACACTAGTCCCCAAAGCCGTCTGCCAAGGGCACATTTGCACCTCATGTGACCCCCTTCCCCTCAACCCTCTGCTGTACACTCCTTTTTTTGAGTGAGGGGTCACACTGGGTGGTGCTCAGGGGCTATTCCCGGCTTAGCAGGAGGGTGGGGGGCGGACAGGGACCAATCAAACCCCGGGCCTCAGCTCTGCGCTCTCCCAGGCCCCAAGCACTCCTTCATTCTCTCTCGGCATTGTTCTTTCATGTCACTAACGCCTGTGCACCTACCAGGTGGCAGCCTGTCCTGGGCGCCACAGCCCACCACGCAGGTGAAACCTGAGCCCCAAATCTCCGAGCCCCCCAGATAAGAAAACCAGGCCATCTGCCCCTGCTCCCTGTGCACCTACCTCACTGCGGGGTGCACCCCCCCCCCCCCAGGGTGGGCTTCACCTGCGCCCCTCACACGCGCAGGAAGGGACCCGCGCTCCTTCCCTCTATACCTCTCTCTCTCTCTTTTCTTCTCTCTCTCTCTCTCTCTCTCTCTCTCTCTCTCTCTCTCAGGTCCTATCGCCCCAGGGCCTCCAATGAAGGAGGCTACGCTGTCCCCCCCAACACCCTCCAGGTCCCTTGTCCCGCCAAGCCAGCCTCCATGTCCTTGTCCCAGGCCCAGACCCAGGCCTCCTCTTCTCAAGTGAGGCAGGAGCTCCTCCTCGCCGGGTGCCAAGGCCCAGCTGCCAGCCCCTTCCGGCTTGCTGCCACCCACAGGGCTCGGCTCTGCAGTGGTCGGAGACCCGCCCCCCCAGAGCAGCGGACATACCAGACCAGGGCCAGGTCCCAGAAGGCCCCCAGTCCTGCGGCCCAGCTGTCTCCCTCACAGATTTCCTCCTCTGCCTTTGGGCGCTTAGTCCCAAACTCAGCTGTTCCCTGGAACTCCCAGAGTCTCCACAGCAGGGCCTTGGGCACATCCTCTCCCCTTAGAGGGGAGGGCGTGGAGTTCTGGCAGAGGCCCGGGCACTAATTCAGACAATGAACGAAAGCGTCCCCAGCCCTGCGAGTCAGGCGGGACGAGCCTAGTGCTCCCACACACCTCCATAGCGAGTCTGGGCTGCCTGTGTTCCAGGAAGTCACCCCCAGAGGACACCAGCCTTCTCACTCCTGGCCTGCGCCAATGGTTGGCTTCCAAGGTGAGGAGGGGGCTAGCAGGACCTAGCTGCATGGCCCAAGCCCTGTCCCTTCCCTCCCTCCCTCTCTTCCCAGGAAGGAGCCTGCCCCTCCCTCCCCTGGGACAGGCCCCCCCCCATTTCTGAGGGACAGGGGGCCTCTTTCCCAGAGGCATGCAGGCCCTATTTCAGAGACCTGGGCGGGCTGCTCCAGACCTCATTCTAGGCCCCCACCAACCCAAAAGGCCCAATTCACTTCAGGTCAATGGGACCCCCAGGGTAATGGTGACTTCTGCACTTAGCATCATCATCATCATCATCATCATCATCACATTTTTTCACTCTCTCTCTGCTGTTGGATGAGGTATGAGGTGTGGGGATGGTGACCCTGTGTCCCCTAACTGGGTAATATTAGGTCCTGTGAGCACTTTTCAGGAGTTTTCATCTCCTCCCTCCCCGCCCCAACACACACACACACACACACACACACACACACACACACACCCCTGATGAACAGGGCTGGGCCGAATATCCATCAGTCGTGATCACAGCTTCTCTGGATCCCAAATAACCTGACCCAGAAATGTGGTTTAGGTGGGATTGAGGGGTCCTCAACAGGCACCTGTGCAGCCCCCACAGGCACCAGCTGAAATCACTACCCGGACAGTAGTGACTACATCCCGCAACCACAGAAACGGAGACAAGGAAGGACCCAACCTGGGACCTCACTTATGACAGCCCTCATGGAGAAAAGCCAGGAGCCCTGACACAAGAGGTCGGGCGCAGAGAGGGCCCTTGGGTTCCTTCTGCTCTGAGTTCTGACTTGCCCTATCTGGGCCTCAGTCTTCTCCCCTGTAAGGCGGGAGTGTATTCCGCACCACACACAGCTCCACATACTGGGAGGTCCACATGGGAGGTCAGCAAATGCTGACCGAGGAGAAGGACCAGGGCCCATCATGCCTTGTTTGTTCTTCCCTACGAGGCAGAAGGATGTTTTCCTCTGAACATTTAACTGGAGGGAATGTGGTTGCCAAAGCTCCAGGATTCAGAAAAGGCAGGAGAAGGGTGGCCCCTTGGCAGGGACAGCACAGCGGGGGCTGCCAGCTCCCCCAGGCCACCGTGAGACAGACACCAGGCCCTTCTAGGAGGAACAGCCTATTTCCCTTCTTTCTCAGTGCAAAGGCGCCAACCCAGGTGCCCTCATATGCCAGACCTGAGCACTGAACTCCATCCCTGACCCACTCTTAGCGCTTCTGAAAGAAAAGATCGAGGCCCGGGCAAAAGCAGTGACTTGTACCTTCATCCCAGGAGGCAAGACCTTTGCTGTCACTGTGGTCGCCCCAGGTAGTCCCATACTCCCTGCGACTCCCAGCCACCAGGGGCCCCCTGCACTCCTGGGTGTGCCCCTGCCCTCCTGGGTGGGCCCCTGCCCTTCTCCTGGGTGGGCCCCCTGCACTCCTGGGAGGGGTGGCAAGGATGCAGGCTGCCATCAAGTCAGCTCTGATGCTCCCACCGAGCAGGCCCTGGACCCAGTGAAAGGCAAGCCCTGAGCATCACAGGGTGTGGTACAAGTACCACAACAACAACAACAACAACAACAAATCAAAATGACTAACTCCTTTCATTCCGAAGTAACTGAGCCTCCGAGACATGACCACGGCCTGCTGATGTCATGCCTGACGGCTTCTCCTTCCCTCCAGCACCATGCCGACCACTAGTGCATCTAAATAGCCCGTGCCTGGTAAGGTGTGACAACAGGCAAAATTCATACACAATTTAAAAAGAAAAGAAAGTAACACATCACATTAATCATTTTTATATTTAAATCATTTGTTTTGGGGCCGGAGCAATAGCACAGTGGGTAAAGCATTTGCCTTGCATCGCGCCCGACCTGGGTTCGATCTTCGGCATCCCATATGGTCCCCGAGCACCGCCAGGAGTAAAGAGCCAGGGAGTAACCCTCTGAGCGTGCACGGGTGTGACCCAAAAAGAAAAAAAAAATAATAATAATTTTATTTTTTTTGCTTTGGGGGGGACTTCCCAGTGGTTTTGAGGGTAACCACAGCTACAACTAGCAATGCTTGGGAGGCCATAGGGTGTCGGGGATCAGACCTGGGACTTGGTGCTTGCTAGTCAGACCCTGCCGTCCCTTAAAATCACCTCTGTGGCTCTTGAAATGACAATGTTTGAGATGTATTGAGTTGACTAAAATCGTTAGCATTAGCTTATCTTTCTTTGGCTCCATTTAAAAAATAGCAAAGCTTTTCTGTTATAGGTGTGGCTCCTGTGGTACTGCTACGGGTCAGCATTTCTAAGGGGCCAGTTTCTGAGAGGTGCAAAGCTTAGAAGCTCAGAAAGGACTTCCTGGAGGAGGTGGCGCCTGGTCTGAGCCAGGAGAACAGCAGGGTCATGGGAAGAGGGTATTCAAGGGCACGAGAGCTGTGGGGCATCTGGCGGCAGCCCCAGAGGACGTCGGGCTCTGGGTGGGCTGACAGCAGGGCCAGCTTTCAGAGGAAGCGGCCGGAGCCAAACTCCGAAGAACTGAGTGACCCACAGGCCTGGGAAAACTGGCCAGAAGGCGAATTGCACTCACTCATGCTGGAGCTCTCTGGAAGGCAGGCAGGAGGCTCTGTCTGGGCACAGGCAAGGTAGGCGGGCAGCGGTGTCCACCTGGCAGCGACCATCTCCTCCCAGCTAACCTACCCTCATCCCCAACACCCCCAGGAACCGTCCTGAAGCACATCAGTCCCAGAGAATTCACCCTCCCTGGAACCTTCCAGCTGCACTGACCATGGGAACCACCCACTCCTGCAGGAGTCCGTGCTCGAGTGTGGACAGGAGGGATGACAGAGTGCCATGGCTGCGCATGCGCACACAGAGATTTCCTGAATGGCGGCAGCCCTGGGGAGACAGGGGAGCAGTGACCATTAGCCTACAACTGCCTGGCCTTGGCCCACCTCTCTGAGCCCCAGTTTTCAATAAAATGGGGCTCATCTCAGCATCCCTCTTCCAGCTCCTGTGAGGGGGACAGGAGAGACATGTCTCCTCCAGAAAGCTCCCCTCCCCCGCCTCTTCCCCCTCCCCATCATCCCCTCCACCCCGTCCATAGGAAACTGCAGCTCCTGTCCCTGTGTCTCAGCTGGGGGCTCCGTGGCCAGGAGGTACCCTGGCTCCTCCAAAATGAATTTGGTTTTTCAAAGGCAGGGACCATGCTTTCCTGACTCTCCCATCTCTCCCTCCTCTCTCCCCACCTTTCTGTACCCACAGCCGGCCCCCGACATATACACAATGATCTGGGGTCCCCAGGGACTGGGCAGCTCACTGCAGTGGCCTTTAGCCACCCTCTCTGGCCAAAATCAACGAGGGGTTTGGAAAGGCAGTGTCCACACTGGTCTCCACTAAACCAGAGGCCAGGGTCGGTCCCATCCAGGACCTCCCCATGCTCTGACGAAACGCACCACACCCGATCCGACCGTCCAGGCGGGGCACAGTCCAGTCTCACCTGCCTCTCAGCCTGGTCCTCGGGACCCTGCAGTTGGCTCCATCACAGCGGAAGACTCCGGGCCCCGGCCCCTGGTGCTGCCTCTTCCCATGTGCTCTCCTCTCCCGGGAGCCGCTCTTCCCTTTCCCATGGTCATCCCTCCAGGGAAGCCCTTCCTGAACCCCTCCTCCTGGCCCAGCCAGTGCCCAGCTGCTGAGAGGTGACCGTGTGTTTCCCGGGGGTCATCTGCATTCCCAGCACCAGGAGGCGGGAGCAGAGGGGAGTGAGGGGCTCACGGGACACCAGGTTTATCCTAAAGCTGAACCCAGCCGAGCCCAACCCACCTTGGTGGCACTTTTGCTTTTTCTTTGGTGTTTGCCCAGAACAGTGCTCTGGTCTACTAGCACCGAGCTCAGGGTTCCCTCCAGGCAGGCACTGACAGCCCGGCTCCTGCATGTGAAGCCCCAGCCCTGGAGTCATCTCTGCAGCCCCAAGTTTTATTTTCTGAAAAACATTCCTGGTCCAGAGATGAATAGGTGCTAAAGATCCGGGACGTAACACACTTAGTATTCGAGGCTAGAGCTACAAAGCTGCGTTTTCCTCTTTATTTTTTTTTTTTTTTTTTTTTTTTTTTTGCTTTTTTGGGTCACACCCGGCAATGCTCAGGGGGTTTCTCTTGGCTCTGCACTCAGGAATTACTCCTGGCAGTGCTCGAGGGGACCATATGGGATGCCGGGGATTGAACCCAGGCCAGCACAGGCCGACCGCGTGCAAGGCAAACACCCTACCTGCTGGACCATCGCTCCAGCCCCAAAGAATCTTTCTCTTTTTTTTGTTTTTTTTGTGTTTTTTTTTTTGGGGGGGTCACACCCGGCAATGCTCAGGGGTTTCTCCTGCCTCTCCACTCAGGGAATTACTCCTTGGCGGTGCTCAGGGGACCATATGGGATGCCGGGGATCGAACCCGGGCCGACACAGGCCGGCTGCGTGCAAGGCAAACGCCCTACCCGCTGGGCTATGGCTCCGGCCTCCTCTTTATTTCCTGTCAATTCTATTTCCACTTTAACAGGGACTGTTCTGAAAACTCCAGACAGTCCTAGGCAGGGGTCCAGCAAGATTTTACCTTCTGTCCACTGCTTATTTTCTGTCCACTGCTTATTATTCCACCACCACTTATTTTCAGGTTCTCACACTCACGGCCAACCACTGGCCAGCCAGCACTGCCCTTTTGGAAGTTGGTGCTTGCTGCCTGTGGTCTCAGCCATGCTTTCCTCAATGCCCCCACCCTTACTGCCCCCATCTGTAGGGACCAGACGGTTTGACCAGCCGCAGCCTTGCTGGTTAATCCCTACCTCCGTGCAGACAGGCGGTGCCATCCTCACGGACCCGTCACCCCCGCGCCAGGTCAGGCTGGGCAGAACGGCCGCCTGTGTGTGTAAACACAACCTTCTGCCTTGGTGCCTCCTGTCCAGTGGGGTGCCCTCGCCAACGCTGTAGCTCATACTGTCTTGTCCAAAACAGCCATTGGCTTTCCATGTTTCTCTGGACCCCAATCAGCCCCACCCCTGAGAGCCCAGAGCAGCCCAAGCACGGGAATGACACACTCTCCATCTGCGTTGTGGCCCCAATGCTCTCCCGAGTAAAGGTCGCTGGGATTTAGCGAGCTCTCTGGGTGCCTGGAGGGTCCAGTACTGGAAAGCAAGTGTCCGACAGCCAACAGTCACCCTTTCTGGAGGCTGGCAGTGATGAGGGTGCCAAGATGGAGGCTGGGGCCACAAAGGAGCCTGGTGCCAATGGAGCCTCGCTGGGCACCCTGAGTGGTATTGAAACTCAAATTAATGAAAGTGGAATAAAAAGGGGCCGGAGCAATAGCACAGCGGGTAGGGCGTTAGCCTTGCATGCGGCCGACCCAGGTTCGATCCCGGATCCCAAATGGTCCCCCAAGCACTGCCTGGAGTAATTCCTGAGCAAAGAGTCAGGAGTAACCCCTGAGCATCGCTGGGTGTGACCCAAAAAAAGCAAAAAAAAAAAAAAAAAGTGGAATAAAAGATAAGAGCCATAGCCACGTGTGGTCAGCGGTCCCCACTCTGCCAAGTGTTGACGTAGCACACGGTCGCCAGAATTGACCCAAGTTGACCTGTAAGAAGACCCCCTTATCCCTACTGAAGAACAGATGGAGGAAGTGGGGAATTGCCCTGGGCCAGCAGCCGGGAGGAGGGAACACTAACAACCAGGTGTGGCCCTCTTCCCCTCCGGATTCCCGCCAGCTCTTCCCTCTAGTAAGCAGCGGGGCATGGAGCCTTGCTTCTCCGGTGTGCACCAACTGGGGAGCCCATGGTGCCCTTCGCCAGGCGCCGCCAGTCCAGACTGAGAGTCAGACGAGCAGCACAGGTCTGACGCTGACGGCGAAGTCCTGCCTGGGCCCTCCGCTAGCTGCGCTTAATAGCCTTGTGCCTTGGTTCCGTCCCCCCCTTGGTGTTCACAGGACTGAAGGAGCAGTCCATGCCATCTCTCAGAAGAGTTCTGGCATGCAGGAAGTGCTCTGGGGAGGGTTACTCACCATTCCTCAGCCTCAGGAGCCACTTCACAGCCACGGCACTCACCTCCTGCGGCCCCAAAGCTAAATTCCGCCCACGGCTCAACAGCTCAACATCTGTCTCCACCCACCGGCTCTCACCTCCCACCTGGCCATCGTGTTTCGAGGGACCACTTCCACCTCAGCACCCGAGCTGCTCCCTTCCCTCCAGGCCCAGAGCGTCAGTTCTTCTTCCAGATGGCAGGAGCCGGTCTGCCAAGGGAGAATGGCGAAGGCCTAAGGGATGGGTGCGGCGTCTGGGGCTAAGATACCCATCGAATGTGAGGTTAGGAGAAGCCCCAGAATCTTCCCTCCTAAGACTGCCAAGGACAAGGAGAGTCCGGGGAGGGGAGCCTCAAGCTTCCCACTGCCACGGGAACCTCAACCCTATTCTGCCAGAGCCACACAGCAGGGGAGGGGAGAGGCGGAAAGGGCTCCTGAAATGGTGCTTGGGCTCTGGTCTGTCACAGGTCCAGCCAGGGAGGGGGCTGTCTGGTGGGCAGGGGAGTCTGAATCCTGATCGTGGCTGTGAGCTCTCGAGCACTCACTTTCCGCCCTGACATTCAATGTTCTCACCTACAGTGAGGAGGCGTTGAACAGTGTGGTTCTTAACCTTTTCTGGGTTACAGTTTCCTTAGAAAATGCAATGAAAAGTGAAGATCTTCTCCCCAGAAAAATGCATGTGGGGGCCTCACGGAAGGCTGGGGGAGGCTGGCGCTCGGCCTGCGCCGGGCCTAGCTAACCATGGAACCCGAGGAGGGCAGATGGGTTTTGGGGGGGGGCCGTCGCCTCTGAGGGGTCCCGGAAGCAGCCCGGATGTGACTACGCCCACCACACTAGCCACCATTTTTGCTGTCCGGCCTGCGAGAAACGGCCTCAGACCAGATCAACAGAGCAAAGCCAGTTCGAGCCCAGGTAGGCGGCTCCAAGAGGCGGGAATCACCGGGGAAGTCGTCAGTGGAGGCGTGGTCGTCCCTTCCCCCTCCATCTTGTCGGACCTGGTGGCCCTGCCGGCGGAGCTGCCCACGGGCCAGCACAGGGCCTCACGGAAGGCTGGGGAGGCTGGCGCTCGGCCCTGCGCCGGGCCTAGCTGACCATGGAACCCCGAGGAGGGCAGATGGGTTTTGGGAGTGGGCCCGTCGCCTCTGAGGGTCCCGGAAGCAGCCGGATGTGACTCGCCCACCACACTAGCCACCATTTTTGCTGTCCGGGCTGCTGAAAGCGGCCTCAGACCAGATCAACAGAGCAAAGCCAGTTCGGAGCCCAGGTAGGCGGCTCCAAGAGGCGGGAATCACCGGGAAGTCATCAGTGGAGGCGTGGTCGTCCCTTCCCCCTCCATCTTGTCGGACCTGGTGGCCCTGCCCGGCGAGCTGCCCACGGGGCCAGCACAGGGCCTCACGGAAGGCTGGGGAGGCTGGCGCTCGGCCCTGCGCCGGGCTTAGCTGACCATGGAACCCCCGGGGAGGGCAGATGGGTTTTGGGAGTGGGCCCGTCGCCTCTGAGGGGTCCCCGGAAGCAGCCGGATGTGACTCGCCCACCACACTAGCCACCATTTTTGCTGTCCGGACACTGCGAAAGCTGGCCTCAGACCAGATCAACAGAGCAAAGCCAGTTCGAGCCCAGGTAGGCGGCTCCAAGAGGCGGGAATCACCGGGAAGTCGTCAGTGGAGGCGTGGTCGTCCCTTCCCCCCTCCATCTTGTCGGACCTGGTGGCCCTGCCCGGCGAGGCTGCCCACGGGCCAGCACAGGGCCTCTCACGGAAGGCTGGGGAGGCTGGGCGCTCGGCCTGCGCCGGGCCTAGCTGACCATGGAACCCCGAGGAGGGCAGATGGGTTTTGGGAGTGGGCCCGTCGCCTCTGAGGGGTCCCGGGAAGCAGCCGGATGTGACTCGCCCACCACACTAGCCACCATTTTTGCTGTCCGGACGCTGCGAAAGCGGCCTAAGACCAGATCAACAGAGCAAAAGCCAGTTCGAGCCCAGGTAGGCGGCTCCAAGAGGCGGGAATCACCGGGAAGTCGTCCAGTGGAGGCGTGGTCGTCCCTTCCCCCTCCATCTTGTCGGACCTGGTGGCCCTGCCCGGCGAGGCTGCCCACGGGCCAGCACAGGGCCTCCACGGGAAGGCTGGGGGAGGCTGGCGCTCGGCCTGCGCCGGGCCTAGCTGACCATGGAACCCCGAGGAGGGCAGATGGGTTTTGGGAGTGGGCCCGTCGCCTCTGAGGGGTCCCGGAAGCAGCCGGATGTGACTCGCCCACCACACTAGCCACCATTTTTGCTGTCCGGACGCTGCAGAAACGGCCTCAGACCAGATCAACAGAGCAAAAGCCAGTTCGAGCCCAGGTAGGCAGCTCCAAGAGGCGGGAATCACCGGGAAGTCGTCAGTGGAGGCGTGGTCGTCCCTTCCCCCTCCATCTTGTCGGACCTGGTGGCCCTGCCCGGCGAGCTGCCCACGGGCCAGCACAGGGCCTCACGGAAGGCTCGGGAGGCTGGCGCTCGGCCTGCGCCGGGCCTAGCTGACCATGGAACCCCGAGGAGGGCAGATGGGTTTGGGGGGTGGGCCCGTCGCCTCTGAGGGGTCCCGGAAGCAGCCGGATGTGACTCGCCCACCACACAAGCCACCATTTTTGCTGTCGGACACTGCGAAGCTTGGCCTCAGACCAGATCAACAGAGCAAAGCCAGTTCGAGGCCCAGGTTCGCGCGGCCAGCAGCGCTGTCCACTAAAATAGTGAAACAGTAATGTCTTTTAATGCATTGCAGTCAACGAAGAGCAGGAAAGTTTGTTGGGAAGGAGATATAAAGAGGAAAGAAATGACATACAGAACTTCGCCAAGTGGTTGAGGTGCGGGAGGCGGGGGGGGAGGGGTGGGGTCATTGGTGATGGGAGATGGGTTTGGGCGGAGGGTGCGTGTTGGAACACTGTAGAACCAAAGCTCTACCTAGCATCTTTCAATAAAAAAAAAAAAAGGTGGAATCTTCCACAAACATGTGGGAATCAGTGGTTGGAGTAGGACAGAGAAGAGAGAACAGTGTGCTAATATTTGTCAAAAATGATAATACCAGTCTAGAACTGAGCATTGAATATAGGAAAAAAGATATACATGATGATCTCTGAATGTATGTATTGCAATCCACAATGTGTAAGAGAAGAGATAAAGAATTTGCCATAGAGGCGGGCTGGGGGGAGGGGGGAGGGAAGTGGGGACATTGGTGTTGGGAAATGGGCACTGGTGGAGGGGATGGGTGCTGGAACACTGTATGGCGGAAGCCCAAACATGAACATCTTTGTAATTGTATAGCACATGGCGGTGTAATAAAATATTTAAAAAAAAAAAAAAAAAAAAAAAAAAGAAAAAAAAGA